>PVKN010002782.1:0-40463 GCA_004027915.1 Capromys pilorides
TATACTTTGTGAGAGAACAGTGACATCAACAAGTTATTTTTTATTCATATATTTTTTGAACTCAAAACTTATCTGTATAGGGAAACACTTTTGTCCTTTAATTGAAAAACACCCATAAATATTGACTGAAATCATAACCTTTTTAAAAGTGTCTAACAATCTTTGCCAATTAACATACACATAATGTATTATAAAACATTAGGCAATCTAACTTTTGAGAAATCTAATCTATAAGGTCACATCTGTATTTGCTATCAACACGAAATACCTGAGTTACACCAGAAATCAACTAGGTGAACTTAAAATACTTATGAATACACAGCATTCAGATTAAACCAATATCTCACTTAGTGTTTTAGATATGGCCCCATTGTAAGCAAGGGGCACTGCCAAAAGATTTTTCCTTTTAACACTGTGGTTGATTTTTATGTCATAAATATGAGACCTGACTCTTATCTATAGGCCCAAGGCTATTGGACACTGTGTAGCCAGTATCTTTAGAACTTTTTATGCTGACAGGATTTTATCTGTCTTTGAGGATCTGTTTTAATCCATGAGATACCTTTTAAGTTCTTGTACATGAACAACAATCTAGATTACATTTGTATAAACTATTCTTAGCATATTTTTGATTAGTTAGCACCTGGAATACAGTGCAGTACCTTAGTTACAGCTAAAGCAAGATGTCTTCTAAAGTCTGTTTCTTTTGAGGTATGACGACTGGAAGGAAGGTCAGGGTTGGAGAAGAACAAAGAGACCTGGGCCAGTGTCCAGCAATAGGCTGGGTTTTCCTCTAGTCATGATTACTCAGGGCTCCTCCGTGGAAATGGCAGGTAGAGATAACATCTGGCCAGAGGGAAGAGACAGGCCCAGTGCCCTTCAGTCCTACTGGACCATCTGGGAAGCTGAGTCTGAGCTCCGTGGCCTGCGCCTCAGAGTGCAGTCTCACTTCTAGTGACAGCTAATCTTGTGGTGCAACCCCGTGGCCACAGTGCATGCTGGGAGGCAGAAGGCAATATGGCAGGCATAGGAGCCAGGGGCATCCAGGCAACTTCTGCACGGAAGTGTGTGCCCTCTGGACCTTCCCTGGCTTGATCACATATCTGTTTCCATTTAATGATGACTCAGTGGATTACAGTACCCAGCTGTATGGGCAATTAAGGACACATGGTAACCTGGTCTCCCAGTCAGTGTTGCTTTCTACTAAGGCTGTTTTTCAAAGGAGAGTTGTTGTCTGCAGGTGAGGGCAGAGCCTTGCTCCGAAAGCCTGAGATCTCCCACTGCAGTTTACCTCTAGGGGTCTGCAGAGACTCTGGGCAGTGTCTCTGCCTGCCACTGCCACATCAGCTACCACTGCATCTGCTGGGTCACGTGGCCCCTGTGGGAGCGTGGCTGGCACAGCTGCAGTGCACTCTCTGGTTCTGGGCCCCACTCAAAACTAGCTCAGCAACAAATGGACCAGCGTATATGCACAGAGATAAAGAGCCAGGTGCTAGGAGTGTGTGTGTGTGTGTGTGCGTATGCGTGTGTGAGTGTGTGTGTGCGCGTGTGCTGGCGGGGACAGAACGAACCTACAAGAGGTAGCGCGAGTGTGTGCTGTTGGATCCACTCTGTGTCCTGCCTGTATAGATCTACACGTGTGCTGAATGGATAGACCTGTGAAATGCCCCCGCAAGATCAAATCTGTAACACTTTGAATCTAAACTAAAAATCCCACCTTTGAAAACTAATAAAAGGCATTGGTTTTAAAAATAAAAGCTCAAGGTGTAGAAGAGTTTCTCCTGGGCTGAGGGAATGGACTAGAGGTTCCACGGAGGATGAGGCGTTTTAAACATGCATGTGCCGGGTACAGCAGGCGACGCTGCCCCACAATGTGGTCACGCAGCGCTGGGTAGCGGGGCTGTATCCGCGTCTGGCTCGCTCGCCTCTGTGTCAGGGGCACCTGAGGCCGTGCTCCGCAGAGGCAGCTGCTGGGTGCGTGATTAATGACCGATGGCCCGTGATGTTCATGCAGAAAGAAGGCCCTCTGGGGAAAATGAAAATATGAGAGAATGCCAGAAATTTCCACCCCCTTTCTACGTCCCTCCTACGCCTTCGAGGTTGGTTAAACTCCAGCTCCATCCCCGCGCCCTCTTCTTCCAGAGCACTTTTCCATGTCCGAAATCACTGATGCTTTGGGGTAGGGCTTCTCAGTAGGATAAAGCCTGCGTCTCGTTTCCTCGAGGCCATCAGAATGTGCCCACCTATGTGGTCTCTTAAAATCCATCCTGTGGCGTGGCTGAAATCGCAGCACGAGCGCCGCACCGCACCCGCGCCGCTCCTGCCTCCCCGCGGCCTGCGGCTGGGCAGGCTCCTCCTGCACACACTCAGCGTCTGTCTGCCCGCGCAGGGTCTAACGCCCCGCATCCGCCCGCCGTGGGGCGCGCAGCCCCGCGCTCCTGCCACAGCTCAGCTAACACTACCAGTCGGCCCGTGCCCTCGCCCAGCCGCTTCTACTACTCGTGTCTTAACGACTCTCCTCCGGGGGAAACAGTTTTTTTCAAAAGCTAAAAACAATTTTTGTGGTAGACGTCTAAAGGGCCAAGAGCAGTGTGCTTTCAGCCTCTCCCTGACTCCCAGAACGCTCGCGGGCTGCGCAGCACCCGCAGGTCGGTTTCGCTCAGCTAGTGGAGGTTTCAGCCCGGCTCGGCGGGCTCCCGGGCAGAGCGGCCCAGGGCGGAGGGCAGCGACGAGCAGGGAGGGGGGGCAGCGGCGCTGAAGCCTTTCTCAGCCCCTGCCCCCTCTATACACCCTTCTTGTGCTGAGTCACTCTGGGGCGCCCCCACACCCCCGCCCCCCCGGGCGTGGAATCCCGAGGCGGGTGCTGCCGAGCTTCCACAGCTCAAGCTGACACAGTGTATCAGCCACCACACCCGCCGGTCACCGAGGTGCCTGACCTCCAGCCAGCCTTTAAGTCACCTTGGGTTCAATTGTAAAGAAAGGAATAAAGTCAGGGCTATTTTTAAAACGTTAGAGGCCGGGGAGATAGCTCTGTGGCACAAGTGCCTGCCTGGCAAGTGCAAGGTCGTGAGTTCAAACCATGGTCCTGCCAAATAAATAAATAAATAAATAAATAAATAAATAAATACATAAATAAAACGTTGGATATGTATCAATTGTGTTTGAAAAATTATTTTAATAACTGACAAATGGAAACATTCTAATCCTTTCATAACACATAGACCCTTATCCGTAGCATTCATATGTATTTCCAGGAATATATAATGCCTATAGTTAAAGCACACACTGACTGGGCCGGGGATATACTCCAGCATTAGAGTGCCTGCCTGGCAAGTACAAGGTCCCGAGTTTGATTCCCGGTACTGACTTTGGTCAAGCGCCACACGTCTCCTCAGTTGGTGGACTAGTCACAAGAGTTCAGTGTGCCCGGCCGACAGTCCTGGCCGCGGCGAGCCGGTACCCCTAGCACTTGGCGACTGCCGGTCCCTAGGCCCGAAGGATCTCTCCGCGGGAACCTCATCCGCGCCCTTTAAGTCGTTTCCCCGACTTGCTGTTTTTCTTCCCCTCGCTACGCAGTTCATTTTTTCTCCCTAGAAATGACCGCAGGCTGAAGCGTGAAGAGCGGCTTCCGTCCGTCCGTGTGCAGCCAGCAGGGCCATGCGTGCGGAAGCGGGGAAGTCGGTCTTCTCACGAGCACGGTTAGAAATCGTTTGCAGAGTCCTGTGATAAGCAGGGGCACGCGCGCCCAGGTGTGCAGACAGCAGAGCACCGGGAGGTCTTAGACGCCACCAAGCATCTGGCGCAGCGCCGAGGAACACCACCCTCGCTCTTCAACCAAGAGACTAACACGCCCACCCTCTGGTGGCCAACTTGGGAAATGCAGTGTCGCTTTCCTGGATTACGCCCAGAACACGGTTAGTGCGCTGAATTAAATTTCGGCCCCAGCCCTGGGCTGGGAGCTTGCACATGGCGTGCCCTGGAGCTTGAGAAGCAGCACGCGGATATCAAAGACAATGGCCAGGGATAAATTAAGAGGGCAGAAGTCCAAAAGAATGAATTTCACATAGCCAGCCAAACAATCTGAAAGTCCCCAAACCAAGCAAAACCAGTCGCCACTAGTCTTAAACATTGTGAATGATGAAAAAGTGCGCAGAATGAAAAACGCTTTTGTAACCTTTCAGAAGGAGCTCGCGCACTGCTCAGAAAGGCTGACTCTTGAACATCGGTGGAAAGAGCGGACTGGTCAACCATGTCATGAAAATGAGCAAGTTCATGTTGATGAAGCTCCAAGGTTAATGGCTGGATTCTACGTGATGGAGCGATGCATCAAATTCAGAACAACTCAATAAATAAGCACTTTGCACAAAAACATTTTGGCTTCATATTTACCTTACACCAAAAATAGATCTAAAAAGGCAACTATTTTTCAAGAATAATTTTTAAATTAAAACAAATATTATGGCTTGGAATATACTTGTACTGATAAACAAGAATAAGTTTGTTTTTACTTTTTATTTTATGGGTACATTTTAAACATGCACACTGACAGCATGTGTCATGGGGAGTTTGCACTGCACAGGGCCAACTATTCTGAAGAACTAGTTTGCTTCTTTGTTTGCGTTCCCCTCCCCTCACTTCCCTACCTTATCTACAAATGTTTTCCTTCCATTTCTTTCTGACCCCTCCCCTGCCCTAGTTCCCCTCCTCATCTGAACACTTCCTTTCCCTTTCTCCGTCCCTGTTACACATTCTGGCCCTTCTTTATACTTCCACCATGTAATAATTTGGCATGGCAACCGGTTTTTAAGAAAACAGGTTTACTGCAATACATAATAGAAAATCAACAAAGTGATTAAATTCAGTAATTTAAGACTGGCTTATGAGCATATTTCATGCTTAACACTTATGCCAGCTTCAAAATATAAGAACCAGAGAGTTCTTTTAGAGTTACAGGATAACGATAATAACTGCGATGGTAATGTAGACTATCTCCGCTATTCTAAACTGCCCATTAGATAATTAGTAAAAAATTAATTCTGCTGTTTTATTCTATTAAACACATTATGTTTTAATCTTTTCATGAAATGAAAGATAAATTCTGGATTAATGGAATTTAAAATGGGGGTTTCTTTTCTTATTGTTATGGCTTGTGTCTACATACAGTCATGGGGTGGGGACTTCCAGAGTGTAACTCATGATCCACTGAGATTATGGGTCATCCAAGGCTGGGATTATGGGTATGAGTGTTACACCCAGCCTGAGGCGGAGAGCCTGAATGTAATATAAGAGAGACAGAGAGACAGACTCTCTCTCTCTGTTGCCATTGTTGCTGTTCCAAAGTGCCATAAACTGCTACTCTCTGCCATGTGCCCTTCAGCCTTGGAGCCAGCCAAGTATGGACTGAAACTTCCAGGAACTGTGAGCTAAATAAACCTTTCTTTCCTTCATCTGGTATTTGTCGCAGCAATAAGAGAAGAGTAACTGAGACAGCTATGCTTCTGATTTTTAGTAGTATTCAGAATTATAAGACATTCCCACATGCGAGTTTAGGTCTCCCACGTTGATTGCACGCCTGCAGTACCAGAGCAGGCCTACATGGGTAGAGCAGGAATGGCTCTGCAGCAAGCCCGGGCTCAGGGGAATAAAGCAGTCTCCATGCAACCTGCTAAGCTGCTGCTCAGCGCAAGCGTAGAAACTGGCAGGACCATCCATCCTCCACTCTTGGCTGTGGGAGGAACCAAGGAAGAAGTCTTGCAAAGGCGACCCTCAGAGCCAGGGATGCGGCCTGTGAGCTGCAAGGAGGAAGCTTGCATGCAAAGGGGGAAGGAGCTGGATGCAGGCACTGCCCCTGCCGTTCGGGGCCAAGGAGCCTGGGTGGTGAGAGGACGATCTGAAGGCTCTGTTGTCCCACGGAGCCCCGGCGCCATGTGCTGAGGACGAGACCTGACTTCCAACATCTGCAGAGTGAGGGTGTCGCCGCCAGTGTGTGAAAGGACCAACACGAAGCAGGAGCCAAGGGGCCTGGCAGCAGCATGCTCTGCTCCTTCTGCCTGTTCTCCAGGCAACGCAAACAGAACAGGGCAGAGGACAGCATTCTTGGGGACAGAGTAGCGAGCCCTCAGCCAGTAGTGAGGGAGGCTGGAGATGGGCCAGCCGGCCACCGGGACACAGGCAGAGATGGGCCTGGGCACGCTCAGGGCTGTAGCCTTCGCAGCCTGGCTTTATGGACTGCATTTCGTTCAGTCTCGCTAGCAGTGCTGCCAGGGCACACAGCTGGTCCTGGAGGCCACCAGGAGGGCCCCGGCAGGAGCCTCTCTGGTAGAGAAAGCCTTCAGATGCGGGGCAGCTACACTTGGCTAAGGATCCCAAAGACCTGAGTCAAGTAGTAGTTCAGATCTTGGATTAAGGCTTTAGAGATACTCCACTACCACAGGATACAGGTAACACGTCAAATGTCACATACTTAAAAGTTCAGAGCTTATGTGCTGGACTCCCGGGGCTCTGCATTTTCTTGGAAGAAAGTTTCACTGGAAATAAAATGTCTTTGTCTTTTCTACTGACAGGAATGATACCACAAAACCCCAGAGAATGGGAAGAAAACAGATGAGCAGGTTTATCCAACTCTAGGAGGAACCAGGCGGCCGAGGCTCAGCGCCTGCTCGTGGCCCTCTCCGTCCACTCTCTAGAGACACCATTCACACCAACTGTCATCAGATTATAACAGGCCTTTATGGTTTGGGGCAAAGGCATCTTTATTACATATTGTTACCATTACAGATAATTTCCCATAACTCAGTACCTGGTAAAATAGAATACGTGGCCACATCTGTTGCATTTATAAAGGATTTGCCAGTTTGTACAGTTTGTATTTTCACATGCCACCACTACTTTCTCTCTCTCTGTCTCCCCCTCCCCCCTCTCTCCCTCTCTCTCTCTCCCTCTCTCTCTCTCCCTCTCTCTCTCGTATTTTGATTCTCTTGCCACAGGCCCTCACGACCCAGTTCAGATTCACAGTGCTCCTCCTGTCTCCACCTCCCCAGTATTAGGATTACAGGCCGGCACCATCACTCCCTGCTTTGGTGGTCAGACAGGGGTACCCAGGGTTCCAGGCTGGCACAGCATGCAGTACCAGGGATCGAAGGTGGGTCCTTGCACTTGCCAAGCAGGCGCTTAGACCGCCGAGCCGGGCTATCTCCCAACTCCTTCTCAAATACATTAAGCTGCTGTTACATATGGCCACCCATTTCACAGACACCTAAACCCAGGGCCCCAGATCCGAATGGCATTTAAACAATGTCCCATCCTGTACTGGGTACAAAAATCCTAACCACATGTAGTGTTCATATTTCAAAGGTTGAAAATGACTAGCCACCATTCTATCACTGATACACAGTTCCTAATAGCTTAATATAATTTTTCATGCCACATGCTGTGTCATTTAATTGTATATAGATTTATTACCATTATTTCAAAATAAGGTTTATTAAAACATGTCCACAGGCAAAGAAACAAAAATTTACAAAATGCGTCTAATATCTTCACTAGGTTTTGACTTCATGATATAGAAACTAGTTTCTTCAACTTTTAATTTTTTTATGATTGGAAAATTAAATAGCTATTTCTGTAGTTGCATTTTTTTCTTTATGTTTTTATCAGTTAAGACAAATGCAAAGCATATAGGATTTTGAAGAGTTCACTGAATGTTACTTTAAAAAGGCTTATCTATAATTTTCTTTTGACTTATTATCATAAACAAAATATGCTTGGATTTCCCACTAAATTAGTAAGAGGGCCACAGATTAAGAACATTATTTATACTTTAATCTTAAAGTAACATGTAAATATAAATGCATGTATATTGGATTATTAATAAGGTACACTAGTTAAATTGCATAGCACATAGTTAATAAACAGTGGTGACCCAACCTGAAGCAGTGGCTCTCGCGCGGCGGCCCCGCCCTAGCTGGAGATGAGGGAGTACACGCAGTGGTGCACCCACTCCTGCTGCTCATCCACAGGCATGACGTGCTGACAGAGCTGCACAGGAAAACAGAAGGCTTTTACTTTTCTTTTATGTTATTACTGGGCAGTTGTCAAGAGACAGCCCTGAGACCTGTACAGAGAACATCTCTATGGAGCTGGGGACAGTGGGACGGGCCTCGAGTCCCAGACACGCAGGAGGCTGAGGCAGGGCAGGAGTGTGGCGCAAGGCTATGGGTGCCCAGGCAGCAGAGCAAGATCCTACCTCGAAACAAAGACAAAACAAATCCCTGCACAGGTAAAATTCAGTAATTTTTGTCCTGAGCAGGGACTGGCGACCTCGACACAAGGCCGTTCAGCCCGACACGGCGGCTGACGCTGGGCCGGCCCCTTTCCTACCGAGCCAGCCGCTCTTCTGAAAACCTTACTTGGAAAAACAGAAGAGACAAGCGCTTGATCCTCTGACCCCTTCTGAGCATACTAGGATTTTAGACAGGGCAGAGAGGAAGGTGGGCGTGGATGCCCTTCCCTGTTCCTTCCCTAGGGCCTGGGGCCACAGCTCTGGCCTGACTTGGATTTTGGGGCCAACTGAAGAGCCAGAGTTCTTCAAACACCAGCGCTATCGCTGCTTCCAGCTCTTAGTCGTTTATCTAAAAGAGCTATTTCTTTCTCATATAATCTCAGAACATCTTCATAACACAGACAGAAACATTTGGAGTTATTAGCTTGCTAGTCCTGTTCATCCCACTTGGCGCTTCTCCGTATGGAGTTCGCAAGGGCTGTCGCCACCGCGGCGTTCTGCCTTTCCACCGACCTGGTGCAGCATCTGCACTCCTGGCACCATCTGCACGGCTGCCCATGGCTACCCCGCCCCGGCGGCAGAGCTGGACTGGAGCCAGAGCCTCTCGGGTCTGGGGAGAGGCTGACACAGACGTGAATGTCACGTGTGCACTGAGTTGCCACTTCCTTTCACGCCCGCATGGTTTGGTCTTGCTATTGTTTTGAGACAGGGTCTCACTACATAGTTCAGGCTGGCCTTCAACCCAGGTGTTCCTCCTGCCTCAGCCTCCTGCGTGCTGGGACGGCAGACACGTGCCACCACGCCTGGCTCACATCTAGCTGCTTATCCATAGCATTAATAGAAAAAACTTCTTTCCAGAGAGCTATCAGAAAGACAGGCTTTCCTCGTTACCATGGCAGACTGCGGAGCCACTTCCACCGCAAACACACGCAGGCCTCTGCTGTTGACGCAGTTCTTGCTCAGCTCATTGTTGACGTGAATAATCACCTTGCTATCTGACTGCAAGAGAAAATTTCCGAAGTGATTAGCACGTTCTCCAATGAAGCAGCCACGCCTCAGCCTGGGCTCTGAAGTTACCTTACTGTCACACAGACAGCTGTGCCATCGGCTACATGAGCTTCCTCCTCTAAATGTGTCCCCGGATCTACCTTTTAATCTTCATTCCTAGCGTGGGTAAGATAGCTCAGTGGACTAAGTGCCTGCTTAGGGAAACGCAGAGACCGAAGTTCAATACCTGGTACCACATGCTGTGCTGGCCACTGAGACCAGGAGAGGTGGCACACGCCTGTAATCCCAGTGCTGGGGAGGGTGAAAAGGAGAGGGTCACTACGGGTCTGAGCTGTGTAGAGAGACCCTGTACCAAATGCATTTAAAAGGAAATTAATCTTCATTCGCAGACCATCATCAATTCCTGGCTTGGTCCACCTCTACCTCCTGTTCAGTGGCTGCCACTGTCCAGCAGACCAGTGAAAGCCCACTGGGACCCCACTGGACCCCTCGTCACTCCCTCGGCAACAGCCATTTATTCAGCACTCACTGGGACAGGCACATCCCAGGCTCTGCAGACACTGGGATAAGCAGATACACCTCTGACCGCAGTGGGCCAGTGCCCGCTAGGGAAACGGACAAGGAGGACGACAACCAGGCCGCACTTCACTATGCAATGGAGGCCCGGAGGGGACATGTAGACCCCAAAGGCCAGCGTCAGCCCCAACTCGGGTACCCAGGGGGGCTGTGCAGAGGAAGACACAGGTAAGACAGCAAGCAGCGCCCTGGAATGGACAGGAAGCCGGAGAAGGCCAAACGAAGCCAAAGGCCAGGAGAGACGCGCAGGCCCAGCTCGGGCTGGCTGCTGTGCCCCCAACTCCACCTTTGCTACGTCTGTGTGCCTCCTGCGCTTCCACGTCCTGTGTGCAGGACGTGCTCGTCTCACAGGGCAACGAGAAGGGACGCTTGCGGGGCAGCCCTAGGCTGAGCGCAGCATTGCTTGCAGAGAGAAGTTTACGCACTGTCCCTTCAGCTGAAGGAGGCAGAGTGCTGAGGTGTCGGCTGCGGGCAGTGCAGAGGCTGGGCTAAGGCAGTGGCTCCCTCCTGCCCTTTTAACCCCAGTGAGACTGCAGAAAAGGCAACAGGTGCAGCGAGGCTCCGCCCTCCAAGGCCGCAGCCAGTTCGCTTCCCGAGGACCCGAGCTCCTCCATGGAGCCCCGAGTCCTCTACCTGGATTTTGGATAACGGCTTCTCTACCAGCGCTGTGCACCTTCCCGGTACCCACACTTCATCCCAACCCTGTGGGGCGCCCCTGCTCTTGTCATCTTGCTGCTAGGGGTTGGCTCCTGCCTGAACCCCACACCTCAGCCCACTTCCCGCATGGCAATACCCTCGCCGCTCTGGTCCTCAGCTACGAGAGCACAAGCAGCACACAAGCACTGCACGGGCCGACAGCATCACGCACCCAGCACCCCCGTCCCTCATCTCTGCAGACTGCACGGCTTTTGTCTTTCCAACTAGACCATAAGTTCCCTGAAGGCTGAGGCCATGCTTCACGCTTGCTGTGGCCCCTCTGTGTGACAGACTGAACAAGACACTCTGCACCCAGATCATACCGTCTCCTCACCGGCCTTCATATATTTCATTTTCACATGTTAAAAGGAAAACAATGATATAAAACCTTTAAGTCATACAAGAATTATCATGCCCAGTTTGATCTAGAAATAGGAAAATAATTATTTACATAATTATTAGTATGATGGTATGTTTAATTACTATATAAAAATAGAGTAAGAAAGGACAAACTGGTAGGCCTGGTAGCCAAATTGGGAGGACACCCTCGGAACACATACCTTATTGTCAATGACTGATGTTATCCAGAAGTCCCAGTTACGAGTACAGATGAGGATATTTTCGTAGCCGTCCATGGCTCTGGCCTCGCCCTTGAGGAGGACAGACTGACAAGTGGCCTTCTCAAGCTGCCCCCTGCTCGCCTCCATCCTCACAGCCTTCATCCTCGGTTTGCATCTTTCTGCGTGGACATCTATGACAAACGGACACGCCTGGCCCGGGGAAAAGGAAGCTGGACTCAGCCTTCCGGTGGTGTTCACGTGAGTCCCGAGTACCCCGTGCCTACCGGGGCATGAGGCGGCGCACTGAGCCTACAGCTGTTGGCAAGGGGCTCTCATAGAGGAAAATCTTAGTAGTAGGAGAAGTACTAACAAGCGAGCGATTCTGACTTTTTCACAGGATATCAAATGTCGAAGTTCACAGAGAAGGAGAGCTACACGCTCACCAATCAGTGACACGACCTTTAAACCACGGCGTCTCTCCACTGGGTTCAGGCCCAACAAATCTCATCATGTCCTTCTCTAACTTGAAGGCTATAAAAAGAATTTATCAAGAGATCTAAAGAAATCATTACTTCTGCAACCGAAACTTCATGCATGGATCTACCCTAGCGCCCTAAAAAGATTTTAGCGTAAAAATTACTCATAATTCAAACAGCCCAAAACACCTTAACAGATCTGGTGTGTAAAAACTGCTCTGTAGTGTCCCGCCCCGTCGCCTCTGCTCCCCTCCAGCTGCTGAGGTGCAGATCTCGGCCCAGGCTCCAGCGGGACGTGGCGCATGCGCAGTGCTGGTGGTGTGGAGGCTGGGCTTGCACCTCGCCCCACCCTCCCACTCCTCCCGTGGCTTCCGCTTCTGCCTTGCTCGGAAAGGATGGGCTTGATGTTCCTCGGCATCCTCCTCCTCCATGGAGCATATCCTGCGCAAGGCAGGGATTTGGTCTTGCATCTGTCTAGGGGTCCCCGGAGGCTCATATGGTCACGGGTGGGGCTTCCCCGAGGTGTGGGAGGCCAGGGTCCAGGGATGGTCCACAGACTGCTTTAGCTGCCTGGTGTGGGTGGCCTGCACCCACAGGCGGCCACCCAGGAGACGGGAAAGAGGGCTGCGGCTGTGCTGCCTTCGGCGGGCCTTGCCAGGCCTTGGCCCCGCTGCCCCGCCTTGGGGCCTGCAGCTGTGCACTGGAAGCTCCACCAACTGAAAGCTCAATAAATCTCTCTTTAACTTTGGGTGTCCAGCATTTTGTCTCAGCAACCAGAGAAAAATAAGCCATTAACTGTTGTGTCACCAGTGCCTCTTTTCCGCGGTACTCACACGATAGATACTTGATGATAAATGGATAGATTCATACTTATCAGTGGTTATTCTTTTGGAGAATGTAAGAGAAAAGCTAAATTTAAGTTAACAGAAGAGCCACAGTCTATTGTCTGGGACTGGGTGTTGCACCTGGGGCCACGCGCATGCTCGGTGAACAGTTAGTTCTTCCCAAGTGACAGTGACGAGGCTGCTCTTTAAGGAGGGCAGGGCTGAGGGCAGCTCCGTGGGAAAGCACTGCCTACGTGGGGCAAGTTTAGGCACAGGCCTTGAGTTCACCCCAGCACTGAGGGACGGAGACACAGACTTCTCCACCACCAGAACACGTCTCTGCGAGCGTGGCAGTGTGAGGCTGTGCCCAGGCCCGTGGCCCTAGTGACACCAAGCATGCCGTGTGATGCGCACAGCCCAAACCAGGCACGAGAACCCAGCAGGACTCCTTTCTTTTCTTTTCTTTTTTAAAAGAAGTTTTTTGTAAACTTTATTTATGTCATGGCCAGCTGAGCCCGCCCTGGGGGTGGGGCTGGCACAGCATGTGGTGCCGGGGATTGAACCGTGGTCCCTGCAGTTGCCTGAAGTTGCCCACATAGGTGCTTTAGACCGCTGAGCTGTCTTGCCTGCCCGAGCAGGACTCCTTTAATGCAAACTGGGTAATTCCTGAAGCCTCGGCTTTTCTTTTGACCAGGAGGAGGAGGAGCCTGCACCAGCGCTAGTGCTTCCGGGTGCTCGTGGGCTGACATTGCAGTAGCGCAGCGTGGACCGCATAGGCCAGCTGAGGCACCCTTGGGGCTTGCTCTCCCGGCCATACCTGGCACATCTGGGTGGAGTCTGGGAGAGCCCGCCCAGTGTCACTCATAACACTTCTAGTTACACTTGCTTGCCTCAGAGCATTCAAACCCTGATGTCCAGAGTTTTAAGTCACTGCCCAGCAGATATCTCATAGAATTCACAGACTAAAAATAGAACCACGTAACAGTTGGCGCACACTGAAATCAACAGAAAGGCCAGGCGTGGCGGCACAAGCCTGTGATCCCAGCACTTGAGAAGCTGAGGCAAGAGGATCACTGTGAGTCTGAGAGCAGCCCAGGCTACAAAGTGAGCTCAAGGCCAGCTGAACTGCATAGCAAGACCCTGTCTCAAAAAGAAAAATGAAAAAAAAAAAGTAAATCTCAATAGAAAGGTGGCAGCTGGGACAATACAGGTAAAGACCCTCAGGAGAGAGGACACCAGAGCTGCTGTAGGATGTGGCTGGAACAGTGGGACAGGTGTGTCCCCAGCTAGGGGAGAATTCTGAGGAGTTCATGGCAATGTGTCTCTGTAAATTGTTTTAAAATTTAAACATTCGCCATATGAATTGGACCTCAACAACCCCAATATCCGTTGCCAATTAAAGCATGTATTTTTGGGGTCCGGGGAGATAGCTCTGTGGCACAAGCGCCTGCCTGGCAAGTGCAAGGTTGTGAGTTTGAACCCTGGTCCCGCCAAAAAGAAAGCATGTATTTTTTAACTTCCAACTTTTTTCCTGCATACAATATACTCAGACTCTCATCTGTGAATTAATTAAGTTTTGGCAGTGGCAGAAACACACTGCTGCACCCAGGACTGACTCACGCATGACTGAAATTTAAGGGTCCTAGTGTTCAATTCAGTCACCTCACACATCCAGCACCAGGCAACGTGACAGGGGCACTGTGCACCGGTGCCGGAGCACCTACCTCAGTCAGCTCGAGAGCTCGGTTGTAGCCCAGGGAGCACAGCGTCACCCAGAGGTCTCGGGGGTCTCCTTCCCGGTCGTTGGCTTCCATCAGGTGCAAGTCCATAAATCCTTGTTTGGTCAGTTCATTCTTTTTCATATCAAAATTCTCTGTTAAAAGAACCCAAACTTCTTTAGATAATTTAGCAATTCAGAAGTGTAATAAAATGCCAGGGACACTTTTTCTTCATTCATAGGCGCTCGTCTGAGGGGAGGCCTGCGGGGCTGCGTGGTCAGTGTGGGAAGGTGAGGTCTCGAAGCTCCCACAGCCCCTCAGGCTCCACCTGAGTCTGCCCAACAAATCCTTTCTAAAAACTTGTTTTGTAACAAATTTTGAGATTATATATATTGCAAGCATATACCAAAATTAGAGGAAATTATAATGTTTTGGGCAAATTTCAACCTGCTTATTTAGAACTTGCACTGATATTTCAAAACCTAAAATGCTTCACTGATACTTCAAACTTAAAATGTTGTTATATATGTATATATATATATTTTAAAAGGTAATAAAAGAAAACAAGATACAGGAAAAAAAAATATATATATATACATATATGCCCTTTAAGTCCAGTGGAACTTGGATGAATTCAGTATTGCCTTTCAAAGTACTAGCGTTTCCAAAAGGGAGACAAAGATAGTGTCCGACTTTAGGACAACCCCATACACCTCATTATTCTCATTTTAACCAAACTGTGCCTTGGTCCTTGAAAGGCTGCTAGACAGAGGGGAACTCTGTCTTCCTTATTTGAGTTTCAGTGTTCCCATTTTAACATTATCTGCGATAAAACTCAATTCATCAGAAATACTGTACCTAGTAATTCCTAGTTTGTATACAACATGTCTATTTGTCTTCTATGTCATACTGGTACTGAAATGCTTATAGATAATAAACTGCCATTTTATAGACTACATTTGGTACATGTTCCTATAACACAGATTTGATTTCCCAAGCCTCATCTAATATGGAAGAAGAAATGCGTGGGTTTTTTTTTTTCTTTTTTTAGCAGGGTCTCACTATGTAGCTCAGGCTGGCCTCAAATTCAGCGATCCTCCTGCCTCAGCCTCCTGAGTGCTGGACTGACAGGCGTGCACCACCATGCCTGGCTTGAGACGGACATTCTTACAACAGTGCCTCTACTGTCTGCATTATCATGAGAAGCAGGTGTGATGCGCTGTCTGCACCCGGCCGATGGGTTAACCATGTGGAATGTTCAGAGGGGAAAGTGACTGGCGATGTTGATAAGGAAAAAAAGACGTATGCAGATTAAATCGGGTCAGGGAAAGAAATGGACCCACTAAAATACAGGTCGGGGCTACTGTGTAGCAAAGTGAGGTGAAAGGCATGTTTATGATACCAGGAGTGACTGAAGAAAAACATGTGTTGGTACTGTCCTAGAGAGACTAGCATAACTCACTGTTTTTTTGGTTATTTGAGCGCGGGCCTCACTGACTGGCCTTGAACTCATTATGGAGCCCAGGCAGCGTCAAAACCATGCAAACCAAAACCAGGAGCCATGAAAGAAAGACTCCCAAGTGAGACTCGGCTGCAATGAGAAGTGCCTGCTGGGAAGGGCTGTGGAAAAAAACAGAAGCTGGGCCCGGGAGGAAACCCACATCTCATAAACAACTTGTATTCATGGAACCCAGAGAGCTCAAAAGTGCAACAGTACCAACACAAATGCCCCCAGACAAACGGGCCAAAGACCTGGTCAGACACTGGCCAAAGAAGACAGCAGCAGGGCCGCATGAAACTAGAAGGGGCCTTGGCCAGGGCTGGCTCCACAGAACGCTGCACCGTGGGCGTCGGCACCTACTGCTCAGGCTTAGAGGTGATCACGTTGCTTAAGCTTCCCATTAAGAAGAAACCATACTCACCTGCCCCCTTCACACAAGGAGACTGTCCCTCCCCGCCGAGGAGGGGCTCCTATTTTCTCTGGCCTTCAGTCTGCCTCTACTTGAGAACACCACCAAGGAAAGTCTCGGGAAATACACGTTCTCAGGTCTGGGATCTCACAAACGACGCTGCCACCTCTAAGCTGTCCTGCGCACCCAGTGCCAGGCCACGGACAGGTCTGGCTCCTCCCGGGGACCAGCAGGCACCGCCCGCTCTCCACCACCACGCCCACCTCTGCACAGAAGCCACGCCTCCTCGTCACACTTCTCCCCGCTGGTCCTCAGCTCGAAGAAGTTGTACTCCTCCAGGCTGAGGAGGCCGTTGGCGTCCAGGTCCATCATGTCGAACACGTCTGAGAGCGCTGCCCTAAAATCGTAAGAACACAAAGCCGTTTCTTGCCTTTGAGACAACTGGACGGAAGGTTCCTGTGGTGGCAACCTCCAAGGCGGCCCGAGGCGCCTTCTGTCGACCACTGTGTGCCCGGCACAGCCCTGCTCGGCCTAGGACCAAGTCAGCGGGCTCGGAAGCAGCCCCGCTCTCAGCTCCCGCCCTCCGGCCGGCCCACAACCTGCCTGCAGCCAGCTCCCCTGGTCAGGCCCGGCTCTGGATTAGGATTTACAGCCACCCCGGCGGCGCAGGGCGCACAGCCAAGCCCATGGTGGGCTGGGGGACAGCGGAGTGCGGGTGCAGGCGGGCGGTTCTCGGCCGCCGTGCGCGCCCGGGGGTGCAGGACGACTTCCGAAGTCAGTAGACAGCTGCGGGCCGGCCCTGCTCCCGCGCGCTTCCGTGGTGAGAACATTGAGCAGCTTCCAGCACACGTCACTGCAGCCCCAGGGTGACGCAGCAGACACCGCAGCCCCTCGCCTGGCAGAAGTGCCCCGGCCCCCTCGCCCCGCTCCGGGTCTGCCCCTGCAGCCTTCGTGGCCTGCCCGCCCACCGACCCACCGACCGGCTGGCAGCCGCGTCGCGAGCCGCTCTTCCGAGCCGGTGCCGTTGCCGTCCCCGGGTTCGTGGCGCTGGCAGTAGCTGCAAGCTGGCGGATGGACGCAGCCAGGACAGAGCCGCTGCTGGACACGTCCAGGCCGGGTTGTGCCCCGCTCCACAGGCCAACCTACCTAAATGCTTGCGTGAGATGCAACTGGCCGCTTTGGTCTCTGCATACAAGCTGGGCTTCCTCCGTTACTGGCTTCCTTTCTTTCCTCAGCCGGCAGCCCGTGGTGGAAGGAATCAGCCAGTAAAGTCCAGGCCCCAGCTCACCGGACCACCCAAACACCTTTCCTCATGAGAACCAAGCAAAGGAAAGACAGCCCTGAGTCATAAACACTCGCAGTCATTCTCCCAGAAGGGAGGCATAACAACCCATTCCTAAAGTCAACACTCGCCAATGTATTATAGTTTTGTTTTTTTTTTTTTTCCTCTGTTTTCCACGCACTGATCCTCCTGCCTCAGCCTCCCAAGTGCTGGGATTACAGGTGTGCGCCACCACGCCCGGCAATTTATTATAGTTTTGGCAGTGATTTACAGGCTTCAAATCCATCTTTTTTTTTTTTTTTTGCGGGACTGGGGATTGAACTCAGGGCCTTGTGCTTGCAAGGCAAGTGCTTATTCTACTGAGCTATTTCCCTGGCCCCTTGAAATCCATTTTCTTAGTGGTAAGCTCAGCCTAAGATTGCTAGATGTAACAATTTCTATATTTTTAACATTTCCTCAGCCAGGCATGAGGCATGGGAGGCTGAGGAGGAGGAGGATCCCAAGACCAAGTCCATCCTGGGAAACTTAGCAACTTACACCCTAGTTGTCTAGGTTTACGTCTAGTTGTCATGCAGTCATGGGGTGGGGACTTCTAGGGTTTGAGACTTGACTCATGATCCACTGGGATTATGTGTTTTAGTACTGCTGGGACTATGGGTGTGGTCTAGGGCGGATACCCTGAGGCAGAGAGCCTGAATGTAATACAAAGAGAGACAGACTCTCTCTGTTGCTCTCTGCTGCCCTGGTTGGTCAGTTCCCTCTGTCACCATTTTGTTGCTGTCCTGCTGCCATGAACTGCTGCTCTCTGCCATGTGCCATTCAGCCTTGGAGCTGGCCGAGTATGGACAGAAACCTCCAGTAACTGTGAGCTAAATGAGCCTTTCCTTCCTTCATTTTGGGTGTCAGGTATTTGTCCCAGCAACGACAGAAGAGTAACTAAGACACACCCTAAAAATAAAACAATAAAAAGTTTTAAAAGGGCTGGGAAGACTGCTTGGTGGTCTAACGGCCTGCCTAGCAAGCACAAGGACCCAAGTTCAATGCTCGGTACCTCCTGCCCGGCCAGCCACTGAAGTGGGGTGGTGCAGGCCTGTAATCCTAGCAAGAGGGAGGCTGAGACAGGAAGATCACTAGAGTCTGAGCTGCAAAGACCCTGTACCAAATAATTAATTTTTAACAATTAAAAAAGGGGAGGGGCTGGGAGTGTAGTTCAGTGCAAAGGCCCTGGGTGCCTATACTACAGAAAAACAAAACAAAACCAAAACCTGCCTAGAACTTTAGTAAGATTATACATGTTCTACATTTTACCCAAAAATCTTCAAAAATATTTGTGATGTTCCTTAAAGTAAAAATATTTTAGGTTAATAATATTATAGGTTATAGTTGTCTACTAGGATTGAAGTATAACAATTTATAACTCAGATTTCAATGATACAAAATAAAAATTAAGTATATTTTAAGGAGAGGGGAATAGGACAAAAAAGAATTAAGATGTGCTTTGTATGTGTACAAATTGCCAGTGATGAATACAATCATTACGCAAACACAGACTAATAAAAAAATGAAAAAGTTGCAGTATTATGGAAAACATATACTTTTAAATTAAGAGTTTATTATTTGTATGAAATAAACCTATTGATAAGAGCCCAGTTATATGCACTGGAATTTATTATTATTTATGTAATATGGGCTCCGAAGCAGGAGGCAAAGCCCAGGACAGCCTGCCTTCCATGAAAGTCTGCCTCTGTGATGCATGTCAGACTCACGTAGGAAGGCATTCTACTCTCCTTGAAGAGAGCAAGCCCTGGGCCAGGGAGACAGCTCAGTAGAATAAGTGCTTGCCTGGCAAGCGTAAGGTCCTGAGTTCAATCCCCAGTACTGCAAAAAGAGAGCGCAAGTGCTACCACCCTGTGTGCTCACCGGGCGCTTGCTGGAGCCCCAGTGATTCTCACAGCTGCAAGGGGTCGTTTGTCAAACACCTCGCGTCCACCTATGTTCTAAGTGCTTCTGATAGCTAACAAGCGACCTGCCCTCCTCATGGATACCTGGGGGAAGCCTGTCCTGCACCGTGCCAACACGCCCTCAAGGCCCAGGCACACGGTGGGGCAGCCTGCAAGCTCCTGGGCAGGACCCATGTGCTCACTGGAGTTCTGGGCCCGGCAGCATCTGTTCCCTTGAGTCAGGGGACACTCGCACTCCTAAGGTCACTTCCCTATTCCTGCATGAGGAACAACCCAGTGCAACTGAAGTTCATTCTGAAGGTAACACACTTGCTCCTCCACCCTCCGGAAGTTGTGGCCTTCTGGACTGGCCAGACACAGCCAGACACCAGGAGTGTGCACCGCCCCACCCTGCACACCTAGCATGTGTGGTCTCGTGAACCTCCGCTTCCGTCCTACAGCCTTGATGTGCACGGGGGACAGCGAAGGGGAAGCTTTCATGGGCTCTAAACTCTCCTTAAAGAAAATAACTGTGAAGCTAAAAGTACAAAGAAAATATCCTTCGTAAATGTAACATACAGCAGGCCAACAGAAGCCCACACGGTAGAGGCAAACAGAGTCTTACACCTCCTTACAGCTTTGCACACAGTTTCCACTTACTCAATCTCACCAGAAAGTCATTTTACCTAAGACAAAATTGGGAAAAGCTATTGTTTTAGATAATGCTTTATTCCAAACTTCACTTTGCAGTTGGTTCTGCACACGAGCTTATTCACAGCATTAACATCTGCCGTTTCATTTGCCTCTTGCCTCTAGCTACTGCTGTCTGTTAGAAAGCCTGCAGTGAAGGCTTTTACATAACCTTCCATCAGGGAAATGTCTGTCTGTTATTGGGCCTCCATAAAGACTAAATACGGTATTGCAGGAAGCTCTCGCATACTATTATTTCAGTTGTTGTGTAGCAGGTGCATTTTGTAGTCTTCATAAAATAGTCACATTTATAGGTTTGCTTCACACATTTGGCCAGAGTAAATGTATAATTAGAAAGGATCAGAACAACCCCAAGGAAAACAAACAAAAACATCTAAAAGCATTTCCTCATATCAGTCTATTTTTGAGCCCTATAAGGTGAGCCAAGCCTGAGGACCGTAATGAAGTTTTTCTGTCTGGAAGCAGAAGTGTGAGTGAGACAACCTCTAGAGTAACTCCTCACCAGTCGGGAACTGCTTGCGTGTGAGGGCAAATCAGCTGGCATGAGTCTCTTTTACTGAGCACAGAAAACTGTTCACATGTGAGGTAGCAGGGCCTTTCGAGATGAAGAGAGTAGAACAAGGCCTCAGAGCTTCTGCAACATGAAGCCAGGGCTGCCACCTGTCCTCGCCCACCATGGGTTTTGGCAGGCGCGACAGCCTTCCACAGCTGAGGAATGCGTGTACGCTCTGCAGATTTAAGTACTATGCATACCTCACCTGGAAGGAAGAGAAAACAAAAATAACTATGTTTCTTAACTATACTTTGAGGAACTATAGTTCATACTGTTTTTGTTTGTTTGTTTGGTGGGGCTGGGATTCGAACTCATGACCTTGCACTTGCCAGGCAGGCACTTGTGCCACAGAGCTATCTCCCCAGCTCCCCATGCTGTATTTTAAAATTAACTATTAGAAATTGAATATACTTCTCTGTTTCGTAGTTCAGTAAGACATATGAGCTGTAGATCTGCTTGATTCTCGTTTTCCTTAAGAACATATAAAGCAGTATCAACTGATAGCCAAGGGTATACTTTTCCTATAAATGAAAAACAAAAAAAGCAATTACTACTTTCTCTTTACTATTTAAAGTTAGTGGGGGGGGGTTCTTGATTTTTAAAATACACATGCTATTTTTATATACGAACATCTGGATATTTGCAGTAAGTCATATAGTATCACAATGACTGTGAGAAACATTTTCTTCCTCACTTTTTTCTTTTGTTTTTGTCTTGTTGAGACAGCATCTCACTATTCAGTTCAGCCTGGCCTTGAGCTCACTTCTGTAGCCCTGGCTGGTTTCTTTCTCACTTTTAAAACTTGTACATTGAACTCATCCAAAGTTCCAGAGCAACTGCACAGCCCGAAATCTGAGGAGACGGAGCCCCGATGGGAGAGACGAGCCGGGGCGCAGGCCGCCTCGCCCCAGCACCTCGGGAAGGCACCACCTGCGCCTCTTTTCTGACACACCGCTTAGCACCCAGCCACCCAGAGTTCTGCCCCAGCCTCCTCTGCCTTTGTCTGAGTAACCTTGAGGCCCCGTGTCTCACCTGGTCACCCTAACACCCTAACTGCTCCAGTGAAGATGGGCAGATCTGTCCTTGCTGTGGAGGGGACCTGGGCGTATCCAGTCCCCCATGAAGACCTAATACCTTCCACCTTTCAAGGGTGGGAAGCCAAAGAGCCCTCACTGACACCAAGAAAAGGGACATGGACTTTGGCATCACCTTTCTGAATGCCTCAGAGACAAGGTCACGGCCTGAGTCCCCAAGGAGAGAGGGGCCAGGCCGGTCCCTGGCGTGGGCACTGTGCCCCGCATGCAGGCAGGGAGGATGGGTGGTGCCCATGCAGGAAAGGAGAGGGCAAAACCACAGGGAGAGGGAGGGTGGAGGGTTTTCTAACAACACTGGAAGACGACAGCCACCAATGTCGGAAGCCCAGAGAACCCCAGGTAAGTAGAAGCCACGACAACAGGCCCCAACACGACAGCATCACAACAAAAACAACACACCTGAGACACACATTCAGACCACGCAGAAATCAGAAGGAAGGAGATAAGCCTTGACTCCCTGCAGGGCCAGTGTCTGTGTTCTGAAGAGAAGCCCTGGCATCTCTGTGGTGGTGGCTCTCTCCCAGGCTGTCCTGCTGTCCCCTGCCTCCCGGAAAGGAGACAGACCGGGCTGGCCCCTGGTCCCTGGTCCCTGGTCCCTGTGCTGGGGCTCTGCCCCTCCCTCTCACAGCCAAGTCTCTCCCCACCCTAGGGACCTGGACTCGCGTTAACGGTTGTCAGGAAGTATCAGAAGCCAGCGGCCTGCTCAGGCTGTGCCTTGGGACACCCCAACCCACAGGGAGAACAGGGCTGCGTAGGAGACTGGAGGACAGGAGCTGCTGGGGCCAGGGGCGAGCTGCTGGGGCCAGGGGCGAGCTGCCGCGCAAGGACAGGAGGAAGCCACCCTGACTCAGGGGGAAAGGGCTGGCAGCTACACACCAGGAGGCACGGATCGGTTTCCAGGCATGGCTTGAGGGTAGCTACCCTGCAGCAGCTGATAACTGACACATCCCCTGCCAACAGTACTCACGTGACCCTCTCAGCACAGTGAGCAGCAAGCCAGCCCTCCGGGCTCACGCCCCTGCCCGTGCCCCTGCCCCTGCCCCTGCTCCCGCCCCCGCCCCCGCCCCTAGGCTTTTCCTCAGCGCTAGGACTTCCCAGCATATCCCGCCACTTTCTCTTCATTACGGCTATCACTGGCTGCGCCCTTACTGAAGCAGCCTACAGGCACTGTTGTCCTTCACCTGACGGGGTCAAGGCACCTCCGCTGACTTTGGTGCACAAGACCCCCGTGAGGGCCGACTAAGGAGAACACCCGCGCTTACCCTGCCTTTGCGCAGCTACGCGACGCCTTTCTCTGACTCATGACTCCTGCGGTCATCACTTAAGAGCACCAACTAGAGTGCAAGCGCCCTGTCAGACACGCAGTGGAAAGTTTCCAAACCTCGACCTCGGGAGAGCGGGAGAATCCTCCAGCAAGAAAACGCTTACATATAAACCTTATGCAAGAGAAAATACAGGCTGATTTAGAACAGCCACCGTGAAGGGGCCACCTAGGAAAGGGCCACCGCGGACATCGTCACTACTGGGCACTGGGGACGGGGAGGTGCTCATCTTCACGTAAAAGAGAGCGTTACCACGAACGCAAAGACTGCTAACAAAGATGGCTCAGTCACCCACGCGGACTGAGAGGGATTCAGACACACTTGCCACTTCAGGCCTACATTATGCTCCTGTGGAATTTCTTTTAGATAAATTGTATCTTAAAAACAGATAAACGGAAAAAGCTAGGACAAGTAGCCAACAGAACGCTTAGTTTTTGCCTTTAGTGAACCATGCTTGGAGTGAACGCGGGAGGCAGACGCCTGCTCCACGCCTGCAGTCCCGCCGGCTGGCGCTCGGAGCGGGCGGCTTTCTCCCCCCACGAGGACCACCAAGCACGCAGACGTTTCCAGAGAGGGTAGAGACGGACACGTGAAAGCAGAGAAGCCACACTCGCCTTCAGCCTGACTCAGGGCGAGCGGCTTTATCGTCAGGTGGGCGGCGGACCTCTGGGCCAGGTGCATGCGGTACTGGTGGCTCACGGTTCCGCCGTCCTCCTCCAGGAAGAAGCAGCCTCGGGTCTGCACACGCGGCCAGTCCTGGGAGGGAGGGACAGGGCTGTCAGCAGCTTGCACTAGGCGTCGTCGCTAGAGTGAAGCTGAGGCAGGAACGAAGGAAGCATCAGAGTGGGCGACGCTGGGGGCAGAAAACAGCCCCGGAGCCCATCGGCTGTACACTGCAGCGGTGCGTTCACTGCACCACACCGCAACCCAGGTCGCTGCGGCGCCTGGCACACCGCACGTGCCCAGCCGGCACGCACTACGCGAGTGGCGGGGCGCACTGAGGCAAGCTGACGGCCACGGCCACCGGTAAGCTCCAGCGTGAAGATCCGCATCCTTCAGCAATGAGAAGTCCAGAGAACGCAGCGCGGAGAGCCAGCCGGAAGGGGGTGCCCGTGGAAGCGGGAGCAGGACGCGAGCCCAGGGACCAGAGCTTGCCGCAGGGACAGGGCAGGACCCGCGTGAGGGGCACGGCGAGCAGGAGGCGGGAAGCGCGAGAGGCCGAGGCGCAAGGGCCCCATGCGCGAAGACGAAGCACAGCACGCGCAGAGCAGTGGTCTCAGGCCGGAGCGCCTGGAGGAACACTGAAGGAAGGTTTCAGAGCCACGGAAGTGCGCCCACAGGCAGAGGGGACCAGCTGGGGGGAAGCGCTCCCCACGACGGGATTCTGCTTCTTGAGCGGGCCAGATCTCTTGCCCTGCCCAGGATCCCCACGTCTATGATGGACTTCAGAACTAAAATGAAGTAAAATCTGAAGACAGCATACTGGGCGAAAGGTAAAGGACTTTTACCAAACTTAAGAGAAGCTGTGCATTACCACGGATATGTACAAAACGCCTTTCACGGTATCTTTAGAAGGCTTGGTTAGTCGAAATGTAAGGCATATATCTGTTCTACCCGTGACTTCCAAAGGTCGGCCAAAGCTTCGAAGTGGCTTTATAAAGAAGTATTCTTCATCTCAATGCTTTAACAATATTGAAAACTACCCAAGAGATATACTACATATTAGTCCTATAATAATATCACAAATACTCTGAATGCATTATAAAAAGACTTACATGCCTGTACTTTTTAAAAGGTTTAGTTACCCTAACATACACTTACACATATTTCTATTGTCATAATTATTTTATTTTAAAACATTCAAAATTATAAATTTGCAATAGAAGAGAAGCCCTCTAATCCTATCCCCTACTTTTTATACAATCCTTTCTAGTATTGACCTTATAGAAGATCCTATTTTTTGCATTCTAAAAACTACCATTTTATGTTTGTTTCATTTTTAAAATTTAATATTATATCTAAAATATTTTGTTGTTGAAAAAGAACCAAGTTAGATCCAGGCACGACAGCATACGTTGTAACCCCAGCACCCCGGGAGGCCCAGGCAGGAGATCTCCAGCTTAAGCCCAGGCCTGCTAACCTAGCAACTTAGTGAGCTCCTGCTGCAAAATGAAAAAATGAGCAGGGAGGGAGGAAGGCCGAGGACGCAGCTCCACGTCAGGTCCTGGCTTTGGTCCCGTTTGCGAGGGAGAAGGGACTGTTGCTTCATGGCGATGCAAGTACACAAAACACGCAGGGCAGTGTTCAGTGCAAATGAAAACAACACCGCGGTCCACCTCACCCTGGCATCCACCAATGGCGAACGCCAAGCAGCTGTGGGGAAAAGGAACCTTCTGCACTACTGGTGGGAGTGCAGACTGGTGCTCCACTGTGGAGATCAGTGCGGAGATTCCTCAAGGACGAGCACTAGAGCGCCCCTTGATCCAGCCGTATTTTCCCGAAAGCATGATAAGCATCTCGCTACGGCAATACATGCACACCTGTGTTTACAGCGGCACGCTCTGTAATAGACAAATCTTGGGGGGCTGGGGAGATAGCTCTGTGGCACAAGTGCCTGCCTGGAAAGTACAAGGTCATGAGTTTGAACCCCAGTCCTGCGCAAAAATAAATAAATAAATAAATAAATAAATAAATAACAACTATGCCGCTGTCCCAATATTTAAAAAAAAAAAACATAGACAAATCTTGGAAACAACCCAAGCACCCAGCAACCTGTGAGTGGACAAAGAAGGTGTGGGGTTTTTACACAATGGAGTACTACTCTGCCATAAGGAAGGGCATGCTCAAGCCATTGCTAGGCGGATGGATGCATCTCAACACCATGCACTAAGTGAAATAAATTGGACACCCATGTGTTGATACCACAATGTAACTGGACCAAAACGCGTAACAGGCGTTGTGAAGTAGGAAGGAAATGTTTGGTCGGGGAGGGGAGTGAGAGAAGGGGATGAGGAAAGGAAAGGGGACAAGGAAAAATGAGGAAAGAAGGAAAATGGAAGTAAAGCTTTATGAATGGGGAGGGCAGGAGCGGCTGAAGGGAAGGGAGGGCAGAGGGGAGGAAACAGCTGGCTCGCATGCAGCACGAGTCCTCTGCAACAACTGTGACCACTGTGCGCATCCTAACGTACCAAGAAGACACAACTGAAAAAATAAGAACTAAGAGAAAAGGGGAAACATTCAGCACGTACAGTATTCCGCGCATTGCATGCGTTTGATAGTAAGACACGGCAGCGCAGCCACTTTTGTCCTGCTGTGAGTTTCCCGTATCACCCCTTGTAAGGCTGCCCGCTTCTGCACTTGCGTGGTCTTGTTTCCTTTTGTGTGAGTGAGCCGCCAGGTCACCTCTTATTTTCTACTGTGTTACCACCTTGGTATTTTTCTTACACACTTTAGTACAATTCATTTGACTATTTTAGGGGCCACCCACTGGCACGGTTTGGGCCTAGCTGCCCCCCAAAGGCTCATGAAGTTACGGGAGGAGGTTTCTCAGAGTGGCTGAACCTAGAGTTCTGACAGACTCACGTCCAGCACTGGGATTACGGGTGCGAGTGCTCCGCTTGCCCTAGGGCGGGGAGCCTGCATGTAACAGAAGGGACAGAGAGGGGCATGTCCCTTCCTGCTGCTGCTTCTGCTGTCTTCTGCTGCCCTTCTGACACACCGCCTTATCTTGGAGCCGGAGACTGTGGACGAAAATGTCTGTAAATAGCTAAATAAACTTCTGCTCCCTTGACTTCGAGTGTTAAGCGGTTTGCCTTAACAATGAGAGAAAAGTAGCTAAGCCACCCACCCTCTCTGTATGCTTGGATGTACGTATCACCTCCATTTATGTTACTTTTGGTTATATTTTGGGTAAGCTTTTCATGTTTTTTATCTTTCTTTTGAGACAGAGTCTCACTGTGTAGTCCAGGCTGGCCTAAAACTCACAGCAATCCTTCTGGCTCAGCCTCCTGAGTGCTGGGATTACAGGTGTGCACTATCACATTTGGCAAATTTGGGGATGCATCATCTTTGGGGTACCATGTTCTCTATCTTGACCCTTGACTCACCATGTCCCTTCATCCACCGCTGTTCTTAGGCCTATCCTTGACCTCACTCTAACCTAGCCCTAACCCAGCATGAGCCTAACCTAATATCCTGCCCTAGGAATTGAACTTACAGTCTCAGGACCTGCACAATGGTGTGCCTTTTATACCCCGAAGGAGTGACAGTGTATGACTGACTAAAAGCTTGAACAGTATTCAACAGTAATGATACAATCTTAAAACATTTAAATTCACTTTAAGAAAAATTTGTTGCTGGGCCGTGGTGGCGCACGCCTACAATCCCAGCATTTGGGAGGCTGAGGCAGGAGGATCGGTGTGAGTTCAAGACCAGCCTGGGCTACAAAAACTGAGCTCAAGGCCAGCCTGAACTGCATAGTGAGACCCTGTCTCAAAAAGACAAAAAGAAAGAAAGATGTAAAGAAAAGATAACCAGGCATGATAGCATACCCCTTTAATCCCAGCACTCAGGAGGATGAAGCAGGGAGCTTGCCATGAGCTCAAGGCCAACCTGGACTACCCAGTGAGACTCTGCCTAAACAAAGAAAAAAACCAGAAAACTAGGCACCCAGAGGCTATGCAGACCACTTTCAAGAGGAGTGTTCATGGGCCAGAGAGGGAGCTCGGTGGTCGGGTGCTTGCCTGGCACGTACAGGCCCCAAGTCTGCCGCCAACAACACAAACGCCGAGGCTGTAGAAACAGTAAGTCTAGAGCCTCAGACTTCATCATCAACATGGTACCAAGCAGAAAAACTGTGTTATCGCTAACAAATAAGGCTCAAACTTGACTTTCAGCCAAAGCTCAACTACCACTGGGGAGGGACAGTATCTTTCCCTGGACGTCGCCTGGGTGGGACTGACCACACAGCCCTGACACAGGCTGCCCTACTTACCCAGGACCACTGGCCTTTCCACAGCCGCTACTGGACCTTGTAACTACTAGACAACAGCAGAAAGACACGTGGTGCTCGGGCACGCCATGCTTTGAGATAGTTCAAACTAGGATTCTAACGTTTTTCTCTGAAGAAATTATGCTTATGGCATCATCTGATAGAATTTTATCTGGTGCATTTTATGAATATATTTTTTTCCAATGGAATAATAACGGATAATAATGTTGAATTATGAAACACAGGTTAAGCATTCCTTATCTGAAATTTTTAGGGACTTCTCTGGGCTGGGAATTGTTTCAGATCTTAGAACACCTGCCTATACATGCTGAAATACCATGGGAAGGGGCTAAGTCTAAACATGAAATCCCGTGAGCTTCACATGTACTTTCTACATACATACATATGATTTTGCTTGAGATGCTCAGTGAGCCTTGAATTTACACAGTGACCATCACCTGAGGTCAGGTGTAAAATTGTCTACTTAAAGTGTTATGTTGGCAAGAAAAACATTTAGATTTTGGATTTTTGTTCCTGCCTTACAAGTGCAAGGCCCCAAGTTCAATCTCTGATACTGGAAAAAAAATATTTTGGATTAAAAAAAAAATGTATTTAGTACAGGGCCTCACTACACAGGTTGGACTCTGTAGTGATCCTCCTGTTTTCAGCCTCCCAAGTGCTGGGATTACAGGTGCGCATCGCCATGCCCGGTCTCGGTTGCTGTCTCAGTGCAGCCCAGGGGCAGGGGGATGGAGCAGGTCTCTCCGCCTGCCTAAGCAACCCCTTTGGTCCGCTGAGCTATCTGGCTGGGCCTGGGTTTGGCTTTTTCAATCAGCAATGTTCAACCTGTATTGAAAGCAGCAGGAGCTCTACGAGCACTCCAGCGCGTATTTCCTTTTCAGTAAAAGTCCAAGTGATGGGTAGAGTGGCAACGTCACTGCTCTCGCTCACAGCAGAACCAGCGCAGCAACCTCGGGCTCCCTGCTTTCCTTCGCTTTTGAGTCAGGGTCTTTCTACGTAGTCCAGGCTTGCCTTAAGCACACCCTGCAGCCCAAGATGACCTTGAACTTGGGGTGATCCTCTTGCCTTACGCTACCGAATGTTGGGGTGATAGGTGTGTGCCACCATGCCTGGCCTAGGTCTCCTTACTTTCTAATCTCCCGGGTATAAGTTCTGTTCTCTTCCCCATTTAAACATCTACTAGGGATTTTCTAAAGCCATTTTTAAAAAGAAATTTCATGTTTATGGTATTATTATAAAGTGCAATGAAGCACTGTCACTCTCATTTCCCATAAACTTCAGTGTTAATTTAGCTATCTGGTTTTGTTATCTAAAAATACAGACTTTAGCAACTGCAATGCTTCTTCCACCTGTACTGCCATCACGAGTACAGCAGCTCACTCTCACTTAAATGAAACTGGAAAAAAGCAGAGCGCTCTCTTGGATAGTGACCCTGAAGACAATTTGTTGCATTGGAGAAAGTCAACAGGAAGAGCGTCTCTGCGGATGCCAGCACCTGTGTCAGGGCAGTCCACGGGCCCAGCTAGGGAGCAGGGCTCAGACCACTGGAGAGGCGCCTACACTTCAACTCTCCAGGAGGGAGCGACTGCCGCGCTGGACGGCGCACTGCCCCCGGCTGGATCCGGCTCGGACGCGGCTGAGCAGCAGCCCTCACGCAGGCGGGCGAGGCAACACGGCTGCTCTGAACAACGAGCAGCGAGACCGCAAGAACGCGCAGCCGCTGTCGACACCGAGACGTTTGCTTTCCTGAGACGCGCCCGAGCTCCCAAGCACACGATGCGTGTACAAGTTAGCATTTCCTTTAAGACACCCGGACTTTCAGTTACACAAAGACTTTTACCGTGGACCTAGACTACCATCTCATCAATTAGAAGAAAAAAGTATTGCCACATTAGCTGGACCATTCACATAAGTAAACTGGAAAGGATTATACATCAAATTGACAGTTTCAGTATTAAGAGAAAAATGGAAGGAGCTTTAAAAATTTTAGAATGACAGTAAAAATTCTATGCATGACAATTTTTTGACAACAAAACAGAAATAAATAGCTGTAATTCCTATTTGAGGCATGAGGTGGCGCTGCGTTCTGTCGATTCATGTGCAGTCACTCAGCCCGTCCAAGTAACTGCTGCTTCATTTAGTAGTCACACACAGATTTTACTTATTTTCATTGTAATGTACAAAGAAATATTGAAAGCATAAGTGAAAAATAATAAAGCAGAAAGCAACTGTAAGACGAATGTATCAGTTAAATACAGCTCTCTTGGCTCACTGTAATGAGCATGGCTGACCCTGACAAACGCTGAACTCCTCCTGCCTCAGGTGGAGCAGGCCGGCAAGCAACCCATCAGAGAGTTTCGGACGGAGGACGAACCACAGCAACACCGCTGTTGCTAAATAAAGATACTCCCGTCCCTTGTTTTTAGTACGTTGAGACAAGGAGGAAGGTAAAGACAGCTACTGAACTCTTTGTTTTTGAAGACTACTTTTAAAATAAAAAGTTGAGCAGATGACTTACAAAAGGAGAATTTGTCATGAATTATCTCCTAAAAATGTTTAAAAAGAAACTATCTGGAGCTTTTACAAAAACTGACAGTGAATCACTTTGAGATGGAAAATTTATATTATCATACAGATGTAAAATACGGTGCTCAGCACCTGTACATAGTACACATATGTTGTATAACATGGCCTGTATGTAGGGATAGCATGTGTGCTGTACAATATATGTATACAGACATTTACAACACTAATAAGAATAACGTATGCATTGCTATGCGTGTTTATAATGCACGCTACTCACAGGAGAACGTGTATCTGTGGTGTGCATCCTGTTCTAATTTAGTCACGAGGTGCTTTAGCAAGGAAGTTGAGGCTGTTCCTCTCTCAAAGGAAAACTTCCTGATGTTCCTTGAACATTACAGACCCTAAGCAAAAGGACAGAATCCAGGATTTTAAAGAAAGTGATACAGTACTTAATTCTGGCCAGTAAGAAGTCACATAGGTCCTCCCATAACTCAAGCCCTACATGATATTCGGTAGATTTATGTTTTGGAATCTGGCTACAAGGATTGATGGTGCACTCCTGTGATCCCAGCTCCTGAAGAGACTGAGGCAGGAGGACGGCTCGGTTCCTCTTTCCCACACCTCTTTAAAAATGAAAAGATGGGGCCAGCAAGATAGCTCAGGGGTTCAAAAGCGCCTGCTTATGCAAGCATGCAAGGACAGAGATTCAATACCCAGCACCACATGCTGCGCCAGCCCTGCCTCTAGGGCAGGCTGAGCCAGCCACACACACAAGAAAAGAAGGCCACCTGGCTGGGGAGATAGCTCTGCAGTCTAAGTACCTGCTGGGTAAGTGCAAGAACCCGAGTTTGATCCCCAGTACTGCATGCCGCACCAGCCCGTGACGTGCTGACCTGAGAGCGGGCATGTAACCTCCAGGCTGGGGAGGCTGAGACAAGATAGTCACTACAAGTCTGAGCAGCATGGCAAGACCCTGTAACAAGTAGATGAATAAATATGTATTTAAAAATAAAATGAAAAGACAGGACAGGACAGCGCAGACAGAGCGACCCCATGGCTACGTATGCCAACCATCTCTACCTTCCTGAAGGTTCCGCCTCTGTCCCCATTCTGTACTCCTTGATTCCACCCAAGTCTGAGCCACCCAAACTTATTAGATTTAAAGTACTGAAGAAAATGAGTGTAACCATCTTTTTAATAATTTATCCAGTATTCTTATGATCAAATATTTCTCAGAGTGGTTATAAACTTCACAGAAGTATAAAATTTATGAAATTAAACAAAAATACTTCAGAGTAAAATGAAAACAAAGAAATGAATCCTGCTGAATATCAAAAGGGCCACAGACTTCTAAGATAATTGCTTCAGCTCAGCCCATCCAAGAAATATCAAATGGTGAATGGTAAGGAATAGAAAGATCAGAAATGGGAAATGAAAGGGTCTGACACGCAGGACTAACAAGCATTTCCAAAGGATACTAAGGTTTACATGAAAATCACATAATGAAGAAGCTGGCAACAGGCTCACTTCAGCTTGGTACCTTCCGCCCACTGCCCAGTTAGCACCCGCGACGCCAGCTCGAGGCGGCTTCAACGCGACGGCTGAGCGCTGCTGAGGCCTACCTGCTGATTTCCCTGTGCCCACCGGCATTGTGGCCAAGGCCACGCCTCACGGCTCCTCTCTGGACACCCACGCCAGTCTCTGGGAGGTCTCACCCCGACTCACAGTGCTAGAGAAACTTTGCTCAAGCTACACTTTCATGACGCCATGACTACCTGAGACCAGCCTCATTTCTTACATCTACCGTAACACTAACAACCCAGTATTTTATTAAGGTGCATATTATGTCCCTTGCTACCACACTAAGTATTTTATGTATACTACGATGATGTAAGCCTTTCCAAAACATGCTCAATGTGCTTATTTCCAACTTACAGATAAGGAAACCAAAGGGCTGCTGATCAACTTACGCAAGCTTCCCTGACAGTCATTAAGGGAAAAAGCTCGGAGGAAAGCTTGTCTGTGTCAATGGCTGGCACAACGCTGGGTGAGCGGTACTTCAATCCATAAATACTTGTTGAATAAATGAAATACTACAGCATATGTTAATAATCAAACGAAAAATTCTATGTTTTACCTCAAGGTTCATATTTTACACTAAATGAATTGGCTGGCATACACTACCTGCTTAGCAATTATCTGAAATTAAATGAATTTTATTGGTATGGTTGTAATTCATAGCACAGAAAAAAGAGTCATTCTAATTTGATATAATCTATGACTAAAATTATACTTTTGAATCAGGTCACCAATAATTATTTAAGCTAATATTATAAGCATTTAACTCAGTTACAAAACACAAAAAGTGTCCATTTGTGGAGACGAAGCTTGCTGGAATGCCACCTACTGTGGGAGCGCGCTGGGCATGTGCAGCGAATTGCTCGGGGTGCACAGATGCCTACACAGTGCGAACAAAATTCCTTGGAGATAATGTTTTAAAATTTTAATATAGAACAAATGTCACTGTCTAGCAACTTAAAGATATAAGGGACTTCAGAGTTCAATAACAAATACAGAGTTGTTATTTGAAACAAAAATGTAGCTCTTGAGAACAATCAGTTCAGTTTTCTAACAGCAGTTACAGTGTGTGGTCATAACCATTTTCCCCCTTCTTACTGAGGTCTCCGGGGGCACATTTTTAATGTATCCTAGCAGTTCCAGTTAATGTTTTATATTTCTGTAGCTATTATTTTCTGTTGAAAGAAAACTAGTAAAGGTTGAGTCTAAAAAGGGAAAACAAAGGAAGAAGATCAATATTAACACTCTACAAATATTGACTTAGCAAAGCGACTTTGTCGTCTTTCTCTCACAGGAATTGATATTGAATGAATGATTTATTTACCGGAAACACCTGTGGGAAGCATCTGTTACATAATTGGATAATCTACTCATCAAGCTCAAACATTCAGGAGTCACCATTTGTAAACTAAAGACCTTATAATATTCTTCTCTTATTTTCATTCCAAAATATTACAACTGGCTTACATGTAGAAATGCTATGTTCCACAGGAAGAACCCTAAAGAACTACTTCAGAACATTACTGGTGGGTGCAACATGAAATAGCTGTTAATAAACTCAATATCAGGTTTTTTTGGGTTTTTTTTAGAAAAAGTTATCTCTGCTAATTTAAAATACTTTTTACCTTTAGGTCTGGCTCGGTTAATGTGGAGTTTTGGTTACTGTTGGCAGCCATGGAAATTGTGCAGGAAACAGAGGCTTTGAACTTTCTCTCTGTTGACAGTGAAGAAGACCTGGTGTCGCCTATGAAACATAGGAGTGATTCAGTTGCCACATTAGGAAAAGCTGTCAGCGGGCATTTGTTTCTAAACACATCGTGGTATAAAAGGTTTTCTGTCATAATGTCACTTTCTTGATTTCTCTTGAAATAAGGTGAAAAGTTTTGTTTACCAGACTCTAATGGTCGCCAATTTATGGGCTAATAAGATTTCTCACTTTAATATGTCACCATTTAGTCTGAAATTTTAGTTTTAATAAAATATAATGAGCATAACTAAGTCAAGTCCCATAATAAAATTTTATTTTAAGAGTTTTTATAGATAAGAAAGTCTAGAAATTGTAGCTAACAAAAGTTGGACTTTCACCTATCACTAATCTGCTACAAAAGAAAAAATGTTATCTGTATAATGTCCCTTCATTCTTGGTGAAGAAATTTACAGTGGTCAGTATAAATACCTTTATTTGAGAACACTTCCTGGTCACCTTTTCGTACGATTCTAGGTGAAGGTTTTGGAATTGGCGATGGGCCCCTTTCAGAGAACTCTTCCACGTGGCTTCCAAACTGTTGACGCCTCAGTTTACTGTCAATCTGCAGCTTTTCTAGTGCAGTCTTGAGACATTGCCCACTGGTCGTCATATATAATTTACAAAACTACAGGAAATAAAAAAGGAGTCCAGTGGGCAAAACATTCAATCATGCATTTGGGAGAAGAGAAGGCAAATGCGCGTGAGTAGGGGAGGGACAGACTGAGAGATGGCATTTCTTGTTCAACTGGGTTACTCGTTTTATTTTCCTGAATCAGACTGACCAGCCTCAAGTGACCTGGTGGAAAGCAGCCATGATTCAATGAGGAGGTCATACTCTGAGTGAAAATAAAATGTTACACAAGGAGAAGTGATTTTTTTTTTTTTACAAGATGGTCTGACTTGCGTTTGTTCTAAATAATTTTTATTCTTTCACCCTGAAAAAGGTGCTTTTCTGAGAAGAACCTCTATGTTGCTTAGGAGTCTGTGTGCACATGCATATGCACTTTAACTTGGTTACACAGGCTGAATACTCTTACTCGAGATGGTGGAACCAGAAGTGTTCTGGATTTTGAGCTTCGATTTGGTGTACCTATACTTACATGGTGAGATACCTCGGTGGTGGAACCCAGCCCAACAGCAACCTGGCCTAGGTTTCATACATTCCCTCACACATCCCTTCAGTGGCTTTTGTATAGTATTTTTGGTGTGCCTGCATTTTGATAGGAAGCCCTGACAGAAGGCCACGAGGTGGAATTTTCCTCCCCTCTCTTTTCTCTTACCTTGAAGTACTGAGGGTTGAACCCAGAGCTCGAGCACTGAGCTATTGCCCAGGCCTTTCCTTTCTTTAAATTCTGGATCACCTTTTCTAAATTTTAAGAAGTTCAGTGGCTAGGATGTCAGTCTGCACCACCACACCCAGCTCTGATGTGGAACTCCTCCCTTGTGCCATCATGTCAACAGTCAAAACTCCCACGTGTTTGTAGTATTTTGGGTATTTGGATCAAGGATGCTCGCTTAATCTGTATTATTTTTAATGTGATTATCATGTTACAATTTTGGAACTGAGAAGTCCAATAACTGTGTAGCAATTATTTTATTTTTTATTTATTTTTTTGGTGGGACCGGGGTTTGAACTCACAACCTTGCACTTGCCAAGCAGGCATTTGTGCCATGGAGCTATCTCCCCAGCCCCTGTGTAGCAATTATTGATATCACTGGCAATATTTACTTTTTAAAAGTGCTTTAATTGTTAGACTTTTTCAAGGGTGTGGGGTGTGGCTCCCAGGACTTGTGCTTAGTATAAATGAAGCCCTGTTTTCACTACTTGGGAAAAAGAAACTGAAAACTTTTCTAATGTTAAGTAGCTTGATACAATAATTTTACAATGTATGCACACATCAAAATATTACATGTATGCCATAAAAACATATAATCTCAGTTATAACTTAAGAAAGCTGAGGGATAACTAAGATATAAATAATCTTCCTAAATAATACACAAATTATGTACCTTAATATAGTCAAATTTTCCATCAGCATTTACATCAGGTAAATTTATTATAGTATTGGCTTCTTCTGGAGTCATCTTCTCCCCTCTCTGAAATAAAACAACATGATCACCCCTCTGTTATTCATTAAGATACTGGAAATACATCTTAATCTCTTCTACAAATAGGTCAGAACAGGTTACTTCGTTTATTTATTTATTTATTTACTTATTCATTCATTCATTCATTCATTCATTTTTTGCAGAACTAGGGATTGAACTCAGGCCCTTGTGCTTGCCAGGCAAGCGCTTTTCTACTGAGCTATTTCCCTGGCCCCAGAACATGTGACTTCATGATAAATCAGAACAAGCACTATGTTAAGCAATAATCAGACCATTAAATAAAAATTCACAATTACATTAAATTTTGTGAAAATGGGCAGTTTCAGTTTACCAAATTTTAACAGTTGTATTTTGTGGCATCATAACTGCTACTAAATTAGAGTAACGGTATTTTCAAATTCTGTACCAAGAAACACAGTGGGCTGCTATTGGCATTTATAGTCCCCTTTCCTTTTCCTCTTGTCACGTATGGACCTGGCCCTGATCTGCAGAGTTGCGGGTGGGAAGGAGTTGGAAGGGGCACAGAGGGACCGCAGGTGGGCTCAGCACTCGTCATCCAGGGGGAGCTGGGTGCAGGTCCACCTGCTAGTGGAGTCAATTTCTGTTCTTATTTTGAAGCAGGGTCCCGCTCTGCAGTTTAGGCTGGCCTTGAACTCTCGATGTAGCCCAAGCTGGCCTTACAGCAATCCTCCTGCCTCAGGCTCCCGAGTGCTGCGATTACCCGCCTGACCCTCCACGCTCAGCAATGAAGTAATTATTTTTAAGTGAACTTTTCTAGCCAAACCTAGATTCCAAGTTCTTCTGCAAAGCTGCACATTGCAAGAGTTTCACAGATCTTACCTTTGTTAGAAATTTATAAAGATCACTGTGTGAAATGCAGCCATCATCATTTACATCTAATTGTTTAAATGATTTTAGCAGTTCTGCTTTTGAAGTAGGTTTTTCCTTCCTTAAAATTACACAAAAATCGTCGAAATTTAGTTTGGCAGTTTTAGGAGTCCAGTACTTATTAATAGTCCTTTGGGATGGGTTTCTTCCTGCATGCTGAAGAGCTGCCCAACGAAACAGGCATTTGTTACTGTAACACCGGGAGTTGGCATTCCAGGGTACTTTTTTTCAAGTTGTTATCTACTACAATCTTACAAAAGCTATATATATAACAATACACTAGCTCTGGTTGATTATCTAGTGACAGCAACTATGCCTGACTTTTAACCACAAACCATATGTGCCACCAGCTAAAGATTCTTGACTTATTAATGCTCAAATTGAATAACTTTTTCCCTGACAGTTTGGTTCTCATTTTACATGCCTTAAGTAACTGACAATATCTGACTAAGTGCTTTTAGAGGAACAAAGATTAGCAACATCATCTACTTAATTTTTTTTTTTTTATTATGGCCGGTTCAGTCTGCCCTTGGTGGGGGGGCCTGGCACAGCATGTGGTGCCGGGGATCCAACCACGGTCCCAGCGATTGCCTAAGCTTGCCTAAGCAGGCACTTTAGACCGCTGAGCCATCTTGCCAGCCCTCATCTTCTTGTTTTAAGAATAATAGCAATAACCATAAAATATTTTTATTGTCCAATAAGTTTTTGGTCTTTTTTAGGGTTTTTTTATACATTTTAGTACAGGGTCTACCGGGGCTCACTACATAGATGAGATTCATAGCGATCCTCCTGTTTCCAGCTTCCCAAGCACTGGGATTACAGGCGCACCACCATGCCCAGTCTCTTTCGCCATCTCAGTGCACCCTGTGGGCGGGGATCGAACCCCGGCTGCTGTGCTCTGCCTAAGCAGGCACTTTGGTCTGCTGAGCTATCTGGCCAGCCCTTTTTTGTCTTTTTGAGACAGGGTCTCACTATGCAGTTCAGGCTGGCCTTGAACTCACTTTGCAGTGACCTCAAAAGCTCAGCTTCCTGTGCCTCAGCCTCCAGAGTGCCAGGACAACAGGTGTGCGCCACCATTCCCGGTGCAACAAATATTTTAATGAAGTGAAGAAATCTTTCTAATGTCACCAAGGACTTGATACCAATCATGTTTCCCATGCCTGACAGATCTGCTTGGAGGTAAGGTCCTGCTAAAAATCTATAACACTGATATATTTTAAGAGACAACTATTAAAAGAGACGCAGTGGTTAAAATACTTCTGAGATAATTGCAAAATGAGAAAGGCTCTGTATATTTGCATACTTCACATCACACTTTAATGTAACATTTCAAACCATTCTACGTATATATTTATATAATGTATCTTTGTATAGTTAAATATATGTACCTTGATAATTTGCAAATAAACTTCTATACATTCAGACACAACTATATATAAAATGAATTACTGATTAATTGCCTAAGCACCTAGAGGAATTAACAGAAAGTTGAGTTGTAACTTTGCCAAAATATATAGAAATATATAAACAGATATATTTCTTTAGCTACTGATTTTAACAATAAAACTTTATATTGAGCCAATTATCTTATATGGGAATGCATAAGAGCCACACATCATGAACCAACACTAAAAATGATAATCTGACTGTTGTGCAATTTCATGTAATAAGGACTAATAAACATGAAACAATTTAAAGAAATATCCTCAAGAAAATAGAGAGGAGGGCTGGGGAGATAGCTTAATGGCACAAGCACCTGCCTGGCAAGCACAAGGTCCTGAGTTTGATCCCAGCTGAGTTTTGTACCAACGAAACAAAACAAACGAGAGAAGAAAATACTGCTGAGTCAGCTGTAGTGAACATGTAGTGCGCGCAGAAATACAAACAGTGATTTTTTTTTTAAAATGTACTTGGTACAGGGTCTCCCTATGCAGCTGGGACTTATAGTGTGCCTCCCGTTTTCAGCCACCCCAGCGCTGGGATTACAGGCGTGCTCCACCACGCTGGGCCTCTGTGGCCAGTTCAGCATGCCCGGGGGTGGGGCTGGTGCCACATGTGTTGCCAAGGATCAAACCTCGGTCCCTGCATGTGCCTGCTCCACTGAGCTATCTCACTGGCCCTAATATGGTAATTTGTTATGGAGATGCAAGTTTTTCAGTTACAAAGAAGTTCGGTAACACAGTCTATATCTTAAGTGTAAGACTACTACCTGTGGTCATGACCTATGGTCAGTGATATTTTATTTATTTATTTATTGGTTTTGGTTTTTTGAAACAAGTCTTGCTATGTAATTCAAACTTGCCTTGAACTCATTATATAGCCCAGGCTGGCCTTGAACTCTGACAATCTTCCTGCCTCAGCCTCACAGCGCCACCATACCCAGCTGGTCAATGATATTTTAGAAGAGGAATTTTCTGATTCTCCTCTTTATCCCCTGGAATCACAACTACTTAATTTAAATTCTGGCACAAAGCAGCAAGGAAATAATCTAGAAGCAAACTTCAGAGCTAGCAGAAGTTGTAAATTTAGTGGTCACCATGTTCCTCTTACGTGTGAAGACTGGAAATCTGTATGTTGGAGATAACAGAACTTTTATCTCCACAGTTTATTTTCGCTGTAGACAAAATCCCTGATTCCCATGGTGACCCACTTCATCTAGTAACACAACCAGAGAAATGGCATGTGTGTTTTAGGGCTACATTCCCTGCAGCCCCATCCTCCATACACTGGGAACAGAAGTAGAGCCTAAGTGAAGCTATAATATGAAAATCAAAATATCGACAGGAAAGGAAGTGGTACTTTCCCTCTAGCACTGGGAAAGCAGGTGCAGCGCTGCTTTCCTCACAGTGGCAGCGCAGGGCACACCTGCTGCTCTCTTCAGTGACAATGAAAATGATACCAAATATGCACTCAGTACACAAATAGACCCATTTTTAAGAAATTGATACAATGTGATTATTACTAACTTTAGTCTCCACGTTTAGAATCAGTTCATTATTAAGTCTGACCATAGTGCGAACGTTACATAACGTAGACACTGAAAGGCTGACACTAAGATACTGATCTTTTGCCAAGGTGTACTTCAAACTTTAACATCAGTCTCTAGTAGCTGTATTATTTATGAATTCTAAAAAAATCTGCAAAGCTCTAGTGCCTAAGTGGCAGAAGGCAATCAAGGAAAAACAGTGGTAAGAAAGAGACTTCAGGGGCCAGCGAGATGGTTCAGTGGTCTAAAGCGCCTGCTTAGGAAAGCTCAGGCAACTGCAGGGACTGCGGTTCGATCCCCGGCACCACATGCTGCGCCAGCCCCACCACCAGGGCAGGCTGAGCCAGCCACAAAATAAGTAAATAAAGAAACAAACAAACACAACAAGCAAACAAATAAATAAATAAAATAAAAATAAAAATAAAATTAAAAAAAAAAAGAAAGAAAGAGACTTCAATGATTCACATTACTCCTTTCTAAGAACTAAATTATCTGACATCAATTACTATAATGCCAAGAAGGAATATTCCACTATGAAACCCAAAGAGTATATAACATAGAAAAGACAAACACTGCATTGTTATCTTTCAAGATAATTTCTAAGGGCGTTAACACCTTATTAGTAGAAGCTTATTGATTCCACCAACTGAATGCCAGAGCAGCCTGG
>PVKN010002783.1:0-40555 GCA_004027915.1 Capromys pilorides
ATAAAACGTAAAGCTAGATTAGTATGCTGAGCTGTAAAAGGTTTAAATCAACAGCTTCTATCATTGCCAGTTCTGCCAATAACCCACTGCAATTATGGAATACTGGACTATGTATACAACTACTTTCTCTTAGTTTAATGAGAAGAAAATTTTTGTACCAATGATTAGAAAAGTTAGCATGTCTACATCCTAAGCTCTGTATAACTACTACAAGGACAACAATATGCATTGTATCAATTATTGGGAATGTACTACTAACGTGTTTTTGAAAATGTCACATTGCTGTTTCTTATTAAAAGAAAAAATCAATAAAGGCATTGTTACATATTACCCTTTCTTCTTAACATGAGAACTTAGAGAATTAAAACAGAGGTGTGACTAAAATATTTCCCAACTGGAAGAATCATTATTTTTAAATCTGTGCTAAATTTCAGAGATCATATCCTTTTGGTCTGAATCAAATCCCAAGAATCTGGGCGTTTCAGTATATTCCTTTCCAAACTCTTCTTTCCATCCTATCCCAATGTTTAAAGCTTAACTAAAGAGCAAAAGTGACAATGCTTTCTTTCACAACTGTACCCCAGAGACTCCATCGTGTTGATATTTTGGTTCCTTTTTTGTTCCTTTCCTTATTCAAAATGCAGCACTTAGCCCTCCTGGGTATTTAAAATGAACATGCTAATGTTAGAGCACTCATGAATTTTTCTGCTTGGTATCTAATTCACATTTGCAAAAGATGATCCTTTTTTTCTTTTCAAAAATATCTCATGTTTCTTCTCCCCAACTTTATGTATCACTTGAGCTTTCTTTCTGCTGCTATTTCATTAGAAAGCTGTTTATTTAAGGCAAGAAAACTTGACAGCCACAGTTAGCCTTATAATTCCACCTCATTTCAAAAGGAATTCCATCCCCCTTAGGAAGTTTAGTATCACACCACAGACATGCTACCCGGACAACTGTTTCACCCTTCAATTTGAAAAGGCAATACAGTGACAACATCAAAGACTCTGTTTCATTACCAGAGGACTGAACTCAGGGCTCCACACAAGCTCTCTACCTGGGATATACATTCCTAGCTTTAAAAAGGAGTGTTGCTACATATTCAGGCTATGGAGTGCAGGCTGGCCTCAAATTTGCAACCATCTTCCTGTCTCTGCCTCCTGAGTACTGGAATTACAGGTATGTACCACCATTCTCAGATATCTTAAAGTCATTTTTAAAATATTGGAATATAGGTTCTGGCGAGATAGTTCAGTGGACTAAAGCACCTACTTAGGCAAGTGTAGGCAAGAGCAGGGACCACAGTTCAATCCCCAGCACCAGGGTGGGTTAAGCCAGCCAGAGTCCCAGCCATAGAGTTATAGTGGCATATGCCTGTAATCCCAGAGATGTGGAGGCTGAAAGCAGGAGAATCACCATGAGTCCAAGCTGTGGAGTGAGACCCTACAACAACCAAATACATACATACATACATACATATGTACATACATACATACATACATACAATATTAGAATATAAGTATATTTAGTTTTACCAATCTCTAGTTAAATGTTATGTGACTGCTATGGTTTATGTCTAGTTGTCCCCCAAAAGCCTCATGCAATCATGGGGCAGGGACTTCTAGAGTTTGACACTTGACTCATGATCCACTGGGATTATGTGTTTTAGTATTGATGGGATTATGGGTCTGAGTACTACTGGGACTAAGGCTGTGTCCTAAGGCAGATAGGCTGAGGTGGAGAGCCTGAATGTAATATAAAGAGAGACAGAGAGACAGACCGGCGCTGTTGCTCTCTGCTCCGCTGGTTGGTCCATTGCCTCTGTCACCATATTGTTGCTGTTCCACTGCCATGAACTGCTGCTCTCTGCCATGTGCCTCTCTGCCTTGGAGCCAGCCGAATATGGACTGAAACCTCCAGAAACTGTGAGCTAAATAAACCTTTCCTTCCTTCATTTTGGGTGTCAGGCATTTGTCCCAGCAACGAGAGAAGAGTAACTAAGACAGTGATGAATAGAACTAGCTTTGAATGTATTGCTATGTGATGTCAAAACACAAAAATGTTCAAAATACAATAATGTATTTACTACAGTAAGTTGACTAATGAAGCTGTTTCTCCATTTTGAAAGTGTACATTAGCACAAAAAAACCTTAATGTTATATAAAATATTGTCTTTTTGTTTTTTAAGGACCAGTAAAAACAACTTACCATTTATAATGCTAGAAAAAGACAAGGCAACTGAAATAAGAGCTCTGTTGCCCCTGCTCCTAGATTTGGGTTTATCATTAGCCATGTTTAATCATAGCTGTTTCCTGGGCCTTTCTGTTTTTCTCTTTTACTTTCAGGGCTAAGGATCTACCTGAGTCGTGCACATGCTAAATGTGTGTTCTACCACCAAGTTACAGAGTTGCATCTTTCCTGTCTCAACTTCAAGTAGAACATTCATAGTATTTGTGACAAGCTGTCTCAGTTGGCTCATACATTAAGTCAGCATCAAGCTTTAAGGCCTTCTTTTTCACATTCAGTTAAGCTCTGTATGGAAGTAAGCAACTTCCTAGTCATCTGTAACTCTGGGTCCTCAGGGTGAATAGCCTGTACAGTGTTCCTCTGAGAACTACAATGTTACTGTGTATGCTAGTGTCTCTAAATCAAGTCCTAACCCTAACTCAAGTCTCTCTAAATCAACAGGTCAGGAACCCACTGTTGGCAATGTCCCTGTCAGTCATTTCATACTAGATCAGGTCCGCTGGACCTCAAGCAACCGAAGCAGAGCCTGAATGTGGCATTACAAGCTCAGCTAGGACCCTGGGCTACAGCAAAAAGAGGATCGGCCTCCAGTTCAGAGAGCTGAAGAGGGCTCTGAGGATTACTCAGGTATAGCCCAACACAGAGCTGTTTTACGCTGCTTTCTATCATCAGAATGCCCCAAGGAAATAACCAGTTTCTCCCTATTAATCACCAGGTAAGGAAGCAAGGTTCTAGAGATGGATGTCTATGGAGACTCCCACGGTCAAGTGAAATCATGCTGTAGTTCATCACCACTCATTCTCATATTGATTGTATATTACAATTGAGACAGACTTTAGAATCATCTCGTCCTACTTGCTCAGGTCTAATCTCAGGAAACAAGTCCAAAGATGCTGCAGAGGTTTCAGGAACACAGAGCTAAGCAGTTGCTGTGCTTGTGACAATCTCTTACTTTCTAATTAAAGTTCCTTCCCTCTGCTGCTTCAGATATGGCCCTCAAGAGCAGTTATCAAGGACAGACAAGCGAGAGCCACACTACTGCAGAGTCTAGGAAGCCTGCTATTTGACATTTGGCAATGAACAAGGAATATATTTTTCTCTGCTGTCATGGAAACAAACACTTAACAGAGAAGCAAATACAGGAAGTTGCAAAAGAGTAGAATCACATTTTAAATTTTCTGTTATAAAAACTAGAGAACTATTATCTCACAAACTGCAGAGTGCATTGCTCTTGACTTTGCATTATGTTTCATAAGAGTTTTTTTAGCAGTAAAACAAAATGAAGAAATCTGGTGCCAAACATTTTCTCTTAAGAAAAATAGCACAGAGTACTACTTATTTGGATTAATCACCATTAGAAACACTGATAAAATGATGTATTTAAATAACTAAGATTCTCTGAACATGTATGAAGCACAAATCCCTCAGCCATACAACTCAAAGATTTTTAGGTGTGTTTTGTTTGTCTTGGTTTGGGTGTTTTTAAGAGGATCTCACTAATAGGTCATGCTGGCCTTGAGCTCAAGGTGATGCTCCTGCCTCAGCCTCTCAAGTGCTAGGTACCATCACTCCAAGCTCAAAGTTTTGTTTTAAAATTAGGCTTTAATGGGCAGGCCAGATAGTTCAGCACGCTTAAGCAGGCCCAGGGACCAGGTTAAATCCCCACAGCACATGCCATGCTGGCTCTGTCCCACAGGCCACGCTGAGATGAGACTGTGAGTTGGTGTGGTGGCGGCCTGTGATCACTCTGCACTGGGGAGGCTGAAAACAGGAAGATCACTGGAGTCCAATCTGTATAATGAGACCCTGGAGACCGCGTACTAAATACATAAATAAATAAATATAAATTATAACTGTTTTATACATGGGATCTGGAGGAATATTAAACAGAAAGCAGGAGCTAGAGGACAAGGACTTCTTTGGTCCTCAAGTATGGGCATATACAATGAGGAATAACAAGAACTACAGCAAGTCTACACTGGGAATACAATAACAAGCAAAGGAAGAGCATCCCTGCATCCATCTGCACACTATTTATGATCAACACAGTAGGTCTTCTGGGAGTCCAAGGGAATTTAAAATGCTAAGGTTTAGTTTATATCATTTATAATTGAAAATAAAGAATATCATAAAACTCCTAAAAGATTGCTGCCCCTTATTCAGAATTTTATTTGTTCTGTTTTATTTGTTCTCCCATTGAACTCCATCCCTAGCCCCAGAGGCACGGACCCTAGAAAACATAAAATGGGCCTTTCTGCCTCCGCCTTACAGCTCCATCCCCAGCACACACTTACAATGTTTCAGAGACACTTGCTGGGTCCTAACTAAAGGCATTTCAGTAGGGAGCACATTTTGTTTGGCTTGAGAAAAGCAAGACGTACTCATTCACATTTCCCACTCAAACACCACGAGAGCAGGTCCCCAGCGGGCACCACCCTGGTGGCTGTGGCCAACACGCAGTGCTGCACATTACAAACCCAGATTGACTTTGTGCTTATAAAAAGTTTACTGAATTTTATTATTTTTTTTTTAGTTTACTGAACTTCAAATGTCACTTAAATCAAAGGCAATGCATGCATCTGCGAACTGCCCATGATGAATGTAGCAATTATATATTGCAAAAGTGCAGTACCATAAATAAAAATAATAAAAGAGAAAAAAAATCAAAAAGCAATCAAGTCTTAGAGACAAAAGGCCTAACTTTGCCATAAGAAGAGATGATATCTTTGCTCTACCACTTATAATAATGTCACTGGACTGAATAATCTGTCAAGGGAAACTTAAATTCTATCATATTTTTCTGTTTTAAATATAGTATTTTTTGTTAATAGCTGCAAGAAGGAAAGCTAACAACTTCATTAATCAAAGCGATTGTTTTGGCCCACACAAAGTAATTGATTTTTCATTAAGATTTCCAACCTTCACCAGTGGCAGGCATGACACCTAGGATGTCAGTTTGTCCATGCCTGTCTACATTTTCCAACACTGGCAAAACAGCACAATTAAGGCAAACAAAGGAGTATTCTCTACTAGGGAGGTAGCTACAAAATTCAGGCTTATAAATTTTCTACTTGTATTTTTGCTAGAGGAATTAAGCTTGGGGGTGAACTCCTTGCATTTGTCTTAGCAAAAATGAAGAAACTACTAAAGGCTCTATGCATCTCACACTCTTAGGACTTAGGTGTGATTAAAATAATTCAGTATATATTAACAATATTATATACATTAATTATCCCCTACTGGCCTACATGAAATGAAATAATTCTTTACTCAGAAAGGTTGCATGACAATCAATATGATTATCAATGAGTGTGCTTATGTCATTTTTAATTTATTTTAAAATATCACTTATTTTTTATATAAATTTAAAACACAGTTAACACAAGTTAAAACATCTGTGATCACATAAAACCTGACAAAAATCCAGGCATGGTGGCACATACCTGTAATTCCAGCATTCAGGAGACTGAGACTGTAGGATCGCTGCATTGGAGGGTAACCTGAACTACACAGTGAAACCTTGTTTCAAAAGACAAAAATAAAAAACCTGGCCAGCTAGATAGCTCAGCAGATTAAAGTTTCTGCTTAGGCAGGTGAGTGCCTGCCTGGGGTTTGAGCCCCTGCACGCCTTATCGAACCCGCCCTGGGGCACTGAGACAGTAACTGAGACAGGGCATGGTGGCCCTCGCCTGTAATCCCAACTCTTGGAAGGCTGAAAATAGCAGGATCACTACGAGTCTGATCTGTTGTAGTGGGATCCTTTAGACCTTGTACTAAAATACATTTTAAAAAATTTTTTAATAAAAATTTAAAAATTGACTAAAGCTTTAAAAGAATGAATTGAGCAATGTTTGATCCTCAGTCCACATGCCGCACAAGCCTCGCTCTTGGGGTGCGTTGGGCCACCAAATGAGCCCGGGTGTGGTGGCACATCCTGTAATCCCAGCACAGGGGAGGCTGAAAACAGAAGGATCACTACGACTCCCACCTGCAGAGTGAGACCCTGTACCAGTACATAAAATGAAAATAAATCAATATAAAAGAATGAATGATTTCATACTACGCTCTGCTCCATGTTACTGTCACAAGTGTTTGGCACCACCCATTAATTTCTCTAACATAAAAGACATCACTGTCAATTTTCAGTGTGACACTAAGGCTGAGGGAAAATATAAATATGCTTTGTGTTTTGTTTTTGTTTTGGTGCCAGGAATTGAACTCAGGGCCTTGCTCTTGCCAGGCAGGCACTGTGCTGCTGAACTATCTTCCCAGCCTGACATTATAAGTGTATATAGTCAACATGCCAAGAAATTTCTTCTAACTTAAGAATTTCACATTAGTCAGGCTTCAAAGGGTATCTGCATGTACAAAATGATAGATAAAAAGGGGAAGAATAGAAATTAATAGGAAATAAAAATAAGCAGTGGTCAATTAAAGCAAGCATACTTGAGTTTTTATATATATAAACTCAAATAAGTATACGGAAACAATGCTGTGTAGACACTCACCTTGATTTCCAAACGTAGCTAAACAAACAGCCACAGCCGAGGAGGCCGCCCAGCGGCCTAAGCACCTGCCTGGCAAGCACAAGGTCCTGAGTTGGATCCCAGCACCAAATAGATAAGTGAACAAACAAATAAGCAACTAGATGGGAATACAGAAAGTCACGAAAAAAATAAATAAATCTTCAAAAATAGAGAATAAATATAGGACAATTAAAGCACATGAAAAATAATTTAGGATTCAAAACCATTAGTTCTAGTGAAATGCCAAAAACATTCAAAATATTTAAAGAGAACATTCAAAACACTTACATAATGTTATTGGTGTTACTGCAGTGCCTTTTAAATCTACTTATTAGACTCTGATGTCATCTTCGGGTTAAGAGGTTTTGGGAGAGTCCAGAAAATAGCATCAACTGATTTATACCCTGCAAAGTTCTTTGGAAGCAACAACAATAAATATCATTTATTATATTTTTACAAATTACATTTCCTTACATATGTCCCCCTTTGTAGTATAATGGCGTAGGCATTATTGCTAAAACAAGCCTGGCTTAAATGTTAAATTTATTTCTAAACTCAAATTATTTGATCTACCAGTTCCTTAAATATACACTTAAAAAATCATCAGTAAGGAAGCTTCCTTCAAGAATAGACAGGGTCAAAGCTAAGAGATGTAACACTTTGATAGATCTCATGATTAGCCCCAGATAGGTCCTAGGTTCAATCCCTAGCACCTACACCCACGTGCATGTGTACGTACACACACACACACACACACACAGAGAAAGTGCCCCCACCCTTTTTTTTTTCTGGCGGTATCATCAGAAATCAAACTCAGGACTTTACACTTGCCAGCTAGGTGCTTCTGCTGCTGAGCTATATCCCCAGCCCCCCATCCTATTATTGAGCCACACTCCCAACTCATGCAACACTCAAGAATATCCAATCACACCTAGCACACAGCTGATGAAAATGACTACAGCCATTAAACAGCGACCTCTCATCAAATTGATTCCACTTACTGATGAAATAAAGCTACAAACAAAACAATAAATCTTCCGAGGTAGACATGAAAGTGCAATTGTAAGCATTAAAAGCACTTAGCTATGTAGTCTGAATAACACTGGATGAGCTCAAAATAAAATCACAAACAGACCAGATTTTACTGGTCAGATAAGATGCCTTGAGCTTTCCATCAGTCACTACGAGCTCATTAAGCATCTCCCACCTTATCATCATGGTGGAAGTCTCGATTAAACCAGGCCAGGATTTCTGGATCTGTTTCTATCTTTAGGCAGGAAAAATAATATCCACTCAGAGAGTAAGGGCAGTAGCCATAGTGGAGGTGACAGAAGAAATGACCCCTGCCATGTCCCTAGCTACCTTCACATAGCTACAACTCAGGGTGACCCTGGGTAGGACAAACTGGACAGGGGACGTGGTCATTTTATTTGTTTGTTTGTTCCTCCTAGCAAAAGCATGGAACTAGCTGTATGCACCTCTCTGTGCCAGAGGGAAAGCAATCCCTCAGGGTGCACCAGTGCAGAGCTGGGCTGAGCTCCGCCCTGCTCAAGACGGCTCCAACAGGCTGAGATGGCTCCGGAAATGAACACATTTACCTTTCAAATATGCAACTGGTTAGAAGAACACGCTCCTTGGAAGTGCAGGGAAAGGCCTTAGAGGTAAAGAAGAATCAGAAGGAAAACAGAGTCCAGTTGACCATGCCAGTCCAAGCCGGGGAGGTTGAAGCACAGGCCCTAGGTCCCTAGGATGCTGTTAGGGTACAGATCTAGAATTTCCCCAAAAGGCCTCAGATGTTCAAATGTTGGTGATGGCATACTCAGTGGCAGAGCTGAATATGCTGGTGTGAGGTGGGGCCTGGTGGAAAGAGACACGTCACTGGGGTCATGATTCAGAATTATTTACCTCCTTCCCTCGTTCCAATGCCCAGTAAAGGGTAGGGGTGAGGGGGCGCACTAGAAGCTACTGCTAATGTCATCCGTTTCTTTCTCACACACTTTCAATGTGCAACACACAGCATAAGGGTTTCTTGTGACTTATGCCTTAACTTTCAACAACCAAGAAAGGCAGATCATTTATACTCATAAACTATTAGATTGTATGTTTGTCCATGTCCTTTTCTGAACTACATCAGATCACAGGGCTGGCGACATGGCTCAGCAGTCTAAAGCACTTGCTTAGGCAACCTCAGGGACCGCTGTTCAATCCCCAGCACCACATGCTGCACCAGCCCCACCGCCAGGGCAGGCTGAGCCAGTCATAAAATAAAATAAAAAAAGTGTTACACATCAGATCACAAAAATGCTACCAATTCCTAGAAGTGGCTCACTAATCAGGAATTACAACATTCAGGATGCACAAGTTTTAAAAATGTTGTCGGAGCTCTAAAGCAAATATAGCTACTCTACAATTTAACAACTTATTATCTTACTGAAATCCACACATCAATGGTTTTCACTGTAGAATGTTACACAAGATAGAAAAAAATAGCTTCTGTTCATTTTCAATATTCCAGGCATAAATTCTACGCTAACCAGTGAGGTTTTACTGTGTAGATTTACACTTAATAGCGACACTAAGCAAATTCATGTGCCCAGAAACAAAACTACAAAGCCTCATCATGAAAGTACATACAATACCAAAAGTCAACATGAAAATAATTCACACAGTCTCATTAATAGTACTTAAAGCTCCAAATATTATTCAAAGTACACTTCATTCTGAAATTTTCTTAGAAACTTATCACGTACAGAGAAAATCAGCTAGATGCTGATTTCCCTGTTGGGTCTTAGGCTCTTGATGGAGATTTCTTTAGATCAAGTGGACTTTCCAATTTTACCATTTATCTGTTTATCCCAGTGTGCTCCTAGTGCTCCTGTCCTGAGCTTTAAGGTACTGAGGAGTCTAAAGTCAAAAAAACAAAGTCCTGGCTCTAGGGGGAAAAAAGACACAGGAAAGTAGAAAGAACAGTAATAACCATTTTTACAATACTTTTGTGGTGCTAGAGATTGAACCAACTTAAGTTTGTTATTTTTTTGACATTTCTTATTTTTCCTTTTTATCACTTGACAATCAAGTTTTTTTTCAATTTTTTACCCAGCTGACAGCCTACAACTTTGCTAGTTTGTCACCTGCAGATTTCACTAAGCAAAAAATAATGGAGATAAAAGTCCAATGTCACTGGAGATCATCAAGCTAAGAGAAATAAGCCAGAGTCTGAAAGACAAGTATGCAATTGCTGTCTTTCCCTAACATGTGGAATCTAAAAAACCTAACATGAAAATGTAGAAGAGAGACAATTATTAAACAAAAGGAAGTGAATGAGAAGCGGGGAGAGTACAAAAGAGGATAAGAAAAAGGACAAAAGAGAGTTAATTATATCAACCAAAAATCATGACACTGACCTGAATGTGCTGAGGTGAAAAAGTGCCTACTGCACTATTATGTGAAAGAGATGCCGACGCAGCATTATATATGTCATCGCCAATTCTTTAGTTTCAAAAGTGTGATGAAGTATAGAAACTGCTATAACCTGGCAGTGAGATGCTGAACACGTGTGTTTTGAGAGGATGTATTTTTTGAATTGTGCTATTATGAACTGTTTGCAAGCAAAGAAAATTAACAATTGTAAATATATGAGGCGATGGGTACATTAGCCTGGTTGAAGTAATCATCACAGGTATTTGCATCTGAAAACATGATGCTATATACTTCAAATACATAAGACTTTGTCAACTCAATAAAAAATTAAAGTATAAGTAAACACAAAATTCAAACCAAATGTAAGCTAAAGAGCAGTAAAATTGAAAACACTCTTTGGAATTGTAGAAAACAATACAAGCTGGGCATACTTGTCAAAGGGCCTATGACCAGAACACAGGATGGGCACCTCCAAAAATCTAAAATCTGAAATGCTCCAAAATCAGAAAGTTTTTGAGTGCTGATTTGATAATGCAAGTGGAAAATTCTACATCATGAAACTGTTCCATGCACAAAATTATTTAAAATATCACCTAAAATTACCAACGGAACACATATATAAGAGATGTGTGACACCTAAGCAAACAGCGAGCCAGAGCTTCTGCAAGTGGGAAGGGAACCAAGAGATGGAGGGAGAAGAGGAAGTGACAAGAGCTACCGTGTTTGCATTGGTCCTCCAAGAAATGCAAATTAAAACAACACTGAGACGTCATCTTACCCTAGAAAGAACGGCTATCATCAAAAAGTCAGCCATGAACAAATGCTGGGGGGGAAAGGACCCTTCTTCCCTGTTGCTGGGAGTGCACACTGGCACAGCCACTGTGGAAATCAGTGTGGTTTCCCAAAAAACTAGGATGAGAGATCTCGTTCAGCTCAGCTATTCTCCTCTTGGGTATTTTTTTCCCAAGAGAGAAACATCACACCATAGCAAATATGCGCACCCATGTTTAGAGCAGCACAGTTCATCATAGCTAAGTCTTTTATAGCTATGGCAGCTATAAAAAAAAAAAAAAAAATAGATAAACTTGAGGCTTTTATAGGTAAATGGATGCAAACAGAGACCTTCTCATAAGTGAAACAAATCAGACCCACATGTGTGAACATTGTATTGTCTCTCTAGTGTATGAACCTGAAAGAGTAAATAAAATCCAGAAGCGAAAGCAAGGGTTCAAAGGGCAAGAATAACTAGGATGAGGGAAAGGAGAAAAGAAAGGAAAAAGGAAGAATCATATGTATACGCATACATATGATAGCTTGGATAATTGTACTGTTGATTTCTACTGGTCTAGTTTTTGGTGGTGATGGTGGTAGTTACTTTCTTCTACTGATCTACTGAAGGAAATGATTAATTCTTAATTTTTTTCTTTTTAATTTTTTGACCAATTTTGCATGATTACATCTGGTAATCTATGCAATTAATATGAAAACAACAAGATGCAATATAACAACCATTGCTAAATTCCAATCATCTTAATTAGTAAAATTCTGTATTGTTTCTATTTTTTTTTTTTACTTTTTTATTCTCTTTAAAAATAAGTAGGAGCTGGGGATGTAGCTCAGAGGTACACGTGCCTGCCTAAAAATAAGTTTTAAAAAAGTAAGTAATAAAGTATCAAAGAGTTAAAATATTTTATGTACATGTACCAACTAGTCACAATGACTATACTCAGTGTATACTATAAACATACACCTGTTAAAAAAAAAAAATTCCATGAGTCAGGCCACTTGTTCCCAGTCAAAAAATGAATATTGCATTTAGACTTGGGTCCCACCCTGAATGTAAATAGATGTTCAAAAATCTGAAAGAATCCAAAACGTGTAACACTCCTACTCCCAAGCATTTCCCACACACATTTTATATATTCTAGGAAGCATAAGAATCTGAACTTATGCATACCTGGCACTATGCAAATTAAAATTAGTCATGCTCCTAGAGATACAGACAGTCTAGAACTTTAAGGTAGTTTACAGTACGCAGTGAAGCCAGTCCAGTGAGCAACATGCTGAGAGAAAAGAAATCTAAATTGCTAATTTTTTTTTAACTTCCTAACAATGACTAATGATGTACTTTGTACTGCATAACATACAATCTCTTCTAGGATGTGGGTGTTTTTTGACTCCCTAACTTCAGTACTTCTGAAGAAACATTTACAAACAAAGGGCTGTATGCTAGGGCTGTTCTCCGCAGTCCCAGTCCGGTGGATCTGAGAAGTCAACCAGATCTAAAGGAGAAGGGCTTGGTCCAATTTTCTCAATGGAGCTGCTATGTTTTCTGATCGCCTGTGTTCTTTTATTTTTTCAAAGTTAATCTCTTTCTCATTCATAATCACAAATTATTTTCATAACATTGGTATAAACCAAACAGCTCAATTTATTCATCAGTGACCCCATAGCTAGTCAATAGCAAAGTCAGGACTATTCTTTCTATAATATCATTCCCTTTAAAAGATGAGAGAGATTGATTAATTACAATGCAAGCTCATTAAAAGTATGCCCAGAATTACACAATCCTATTTACCAAAACAAGCTGCCACTCACAGCCTGCTACCCTTCCCATGTTTTCTGTGGGTAGATGCAGATATTTGTGACAGGAATACATGCATGTATGTTTTACTCATTTCTTTTTTCTTTTCCTGAGGCAGGGCCTCACCATGCAGCCCCCCTGACCTTGCAGCCCACCAGCCCTCCTGCCTTGGCCTCCTAGGTGCTGTGATTGCAGGCTTGCACCACCAGGCCCAGCCCCCTGCCTCTTTTTAGTCATCCGTATGTTGACTTCAGGACACACCAGCGTATTCGTTCTGTTCAATGGCTCTGTTCCCACTAGCTCACTCTCAAAAGTGAACATTCAGGGCTGGGGAGACAGCTCAGTAGAATAAGCACTCGCCTGGCAAGTGCAAGGTCCTGAGTTCAATCCCCAATCTCACACACACACACACACACACACACACAAACTAGTGAACATTCTACTATAAGTCCATTGGCTTTTGTGTCATCCTAGATGTAAAAAAGATTTTTTTCATACATTTCAAATAAGTAAATTCTCTCTGTTGTTTTGTATTTTAAAGTATAAAATGTTTAAAATATGTATATTTAGGGCCAGCCAGATAGCTCAAAAGACTGAAGCACCTGCTTAGGCAAAACGCAGCAGCTGGGTTGATCCCAGGGGTGCCTGTGAGCCCACAGTCGAGGTGCACTGAGACAGCATTGAGACTGGGTGTGGTGGTGCACACCTGTAACCCCAGCGCTTGAAAGGCTGAAAACAGGAGAATCACTATGAGTCCAATCTATGTAATGAGACCCTGTAGACCCTATACTAAATACATTAATATATTTAATATTTAAAATACACTGGTTAAACTGCTTGCAAGTTGCTAGAATGATTGTCTAAAAGACTCTAACGTCACTCCAGGCCCATATGTTCATATAAAACACAAGACATATTATACATTAGCATTGGCGTGTACAGCACACTTCCACATATGCCATTGTTTTTCAGAAAATATTTTTAGAGATAAACTCATCTTTGTTCCTGAGTAGCTTGTTATTCTGCAATGCAAATAGTAATCTGATCAGTTCACAGGGTTTCTTTCACTGTGATACACATTTTAAAAACTGCACTGATTAATAATATGTCAATAAATCACAAGGAAAAAAGGTACAGAACCAAAGTTGTAAATTTAAAAAGCAAATAGGTCTTCAAATTATAAACCATTTGCCCTGTGAGTTTGCCAATTGTGATGAATTATTTCGGGAACACAAATGGGTTAGGAAAAACTTTGGAAAGGAAGGCTAAATATAGGAAATTTTTTCCAACATTTTGCAAACACTGCCTTTGCAACCTCTTAGCAGCTAATTGTCTTCCAAATACCAACTTCTCTCTGGGGTAAAGAAGACAAAAGATAATGAGCTCCTCTGGAAGCCTCTGCGCTCCGCGCTGCACGAAGCACCGAGCCGAAATCTGCACACTTGCACTTTTCAGGGCGCGGATCTGGGCCAAAGCAACACCCGCGAGCTGTTTCTCACCGTCGGTCAGAGGAGCTCACTCTCCCTCTGCTGGCCGCGCAGACCTCTTCACAGCCCGAGGGGGCAGAGCCCTGCGAGGAGAAGCACCGCGTGCTCCCCAGGCGTGCAGCCGGGAACTCCTCAGCAGCCCTTCTCGGAAGCATCTCCCTGTGGCACTGAACAAAAGCCCTGCTGTCTGAGCCCCTTATTGTAAGAGCTGCAACTCTACCGTCATCAGAAGAGCGCACAAGCATTCCTAAAAGCCGTCAGCATTTTACAGTGTTTGCTTTGCAACCCCAACTGAGAAGAGCAAAACCAAGAGGCCACATGAGGCGCAGTGTTTTCTGTGAGAATGAGATTTGCAGATTCTGCCTCTGATCAGGCGAAGGGCTCCTCTCCTCATCAGCTTCCCCTCCAACAGCACTTTCCCGGGTTGTGGTTCACAAAGGTTGGGAAAGCAAGCTTTCTAATTTGCCCAAAAAGAACTTGCTCATATCAGCCAGGTGTGGTGTACACTACCTGTAATCCCAGCACTTCGGGAGGCTGAGGCAGGAGGATTACAGTTCAAGCCCAATCTGAGCAACCTGTAATTCAAGGACACCCTGCCTCGAAATAAAAAATTTTAAAAAAGAGCTGAGACTGTAGCTCAGGAAGAAGGTCTTGTGTTCAACCTCTAGTACAACACACACACACATACACACACACACACACACACACACACACATGCTCACATAGAACAAACTATCATTCGTTTGTAAAATCTTCCAACACTGAACAATCTAACTGACAACATTAACATACTTCTTACTATTACACTCCGAGTCAATTAGGTGACCAATATATTAACTTACAATAGAGAATTAGTAGTATTACAATCAGTTAAGTTAAGTAGAAATATAGGCAGTAAGATCTGGGCCCTCCAGAGTCAATGTAAGACGCAAACTCATCACACCTATGGCAGGAAGCACACCTGTTGGAGGCCAGGCCTCAAGATAAGGACAGAATGAGCAGGCTTAAGATAAACGGTAACATCGGGTCTACTGAAGTCTACATAGACATCAGTTTTCTCATGAGTAACCAAGAACCTTGGACTTATCCTTTCTTGAAAAGTTCCTTGTTCTTTCCAAGGACACTTGCTACATGACCTGCCTCCCCATTGGATAAATACTACCGAAGCAGCTGTACGTGTAATCTTATTGGCTGATCACAGCCTTAACCCATTTTGTACCCACATGGTGGTGCTCTATAAAACTTCCCTGAGAAGCAGGGTCCTCAGCAGTCCACTTAGGGCACCTCCTGTATCTCTCCTCCTCAATAAACATGTCCCATTCTTCCCTCTTTTGTTCCTTAGAATTCATTCTTCACTTTTGGGGAACACAAACAGCGTGTCAGGCCAGTTTGAGAGTGTAATATTTCCTTTATATCATTTGAAGGTCCAATATCATTTCCTATTATTACTAGAACTTCTAGAACTGAATTATGTGCAGGCCGGCAAGATGGCTCAGCAGTCTAAAGCACCTGCTTAGCCAAGCTTAGGCAACCACAGGGGACACAGTTGGATCCCTGGAACCACATGCTGCGCCAGCCCCATCCCCAGGGCAGGCTGAGCTGAGATATATATATATATATATATATATATATATATATATATATATATATATATATATATAAATGGAGGAATTGCAAGAGAAACAATTTTTGTTTTGAAAGAAGTAATCAATGAGCTCATTAGATCTTGGTCTGCTTTCTCAATATTAATAACTTCTACAAAGTTTCTGATGTGCAAAGATGGACAACACAGTGAAGACTGGTTCCAGGTATGGTAAAGAAAAACTCATGACATAATGAACTCATGTCCCCCAAATTCTGTTCTTCCTCTTTTCTAAGAAAAAGTCATGGTAGTTTGGTTTACTAACTAATTTTCTATTTCCAGTTGAGGCTACAAAAAAGAATTATAATGCAGACTGCAAATAGCATCAACCCAAAACAGAATAGGAAGTAGATAGTGTTCTTTTCTTGATCCCAAGAACAGCAATGACATAGTTGTTAAATTGAACCTTAGAGAAGTGTCTTAGTTACTTTTTACTTGTTGCTGGGACAAATACCCGACACTCAAAATGAAGGAAGGAAAGCCTTATTCAGCTCACAGTAACTGGAGGTTTCAGTCCATATTCAGCTGGCCCAAGGCTGAGTGGAACAGGGCAGAGAGCATTTAGTTCATGGCGGCGGAACAGCAACAATCACGACAGAGGCAACAGACCAACCAGGGCGCCAAGAGCAACAACTGTCTGTCTCTCTGTCTCTCTTTATATTACATTCAGGCTCTCTGCTTTAGCCTATCCACCTTAGGCCACACCAATAATCCCAGCTGTACTCAGACCAATAACCCCATCAGTACTAAAACACATAATCCCAGTGGATCAAGAGTCAAGTAATCCCAGCAATACTCAGACCCATAGTCCCATCAGTACTAAAACACATAATCCCAGTGGATTATGACTCAGGTCTCAAACTCTAGAAGTCCACACTCCTCATGATTGCATGAGACTTTGGGGAGACAACTAGACAAAAATCATAACAAGAAGCTAGAGGGCTCTCAATTGATCTGATGATCAAAAACACCTAAGTGCATCTAGGCAAACAAATGAATCCTATCATTACTCCCATTTATATATGCTTTTAGGGGAAAATTTTCCAGGAAATAGTTCGTAAGGCTGAACTATCTAATTTGAGCAAACTGCAATTACTGACCAGAATTAAGCATTGCTTTAGGAAATAACTTAAAGATTACATCTAACTTATACACAAGATTAAAAAAAAAAAATGACATCACTACACTATACACAATGTATCTGCCCAGGTAAAAAAAAAAAAAAAAATCCATAGTTTCATTAGTGATGTCAGTACAGAGCATTCCACTCCTGAATATCAGAAAAGTTCTTTGTTGGTTTCTCTTAGTAGTCTTACATATTTAGAGAAGTGTTGGGGAAAACCTTCCACAAATTAATAATTCTAATTTTTTATCTCGTCCATGCGTTCATATTCAACCTTTGAATTACTTTCATTTCCTTTTGCAACCTGCTTCCACTCAGCTAGCACAAGAGTTCACATTCCAGTAGACAGAGATCTCGCTGTGTGGATAGAGATGCGCCTGGATAGATGTCAGGGACACCAGCCAGAACTGAGATCCTGTCTGCGGGACGCAGCCTGGACAAAAGGCAAAGCCCACCCCCACCAGTGGGCCGACTTCCAAAGCTGGGAACACCACAGGGAGTCCTCAGGCAGCCAGAGACCTTCCCATTTGACCTCGATATTCAAACGTTTGGCAGCCACAACTCCCAACTGGCCTGAGGCCCGCGGAGATGATGAGCACCAGCACACTACCAGGGGCACTGGGGGGGCAATTAGCTAGGCAATTAGCAGGTTCTAAGGGGCAGTCCCTCCTCGGCCTCTCTGAGCCACTTTCTCTCTGGGAGTCGTGGGAGGGAGATATGTAACTTTTGGGCAGCACTCTGGCCTGGAGGACTAGCATTTTTTTCTTGCTATGTCTCATGGTTTTGAACACTGCCACCCCAGTCTCAACCACTGCTATCTCCAAGTGGCTGTTGTTAAATTCATTTAAAATCAAGTGATCTGATCTGAATTTTGACTTTTATCACATTTGCTAGTGATTTACGGTGTGGCCTGGTTAATCTCTACAAACCCCAATTTCACCAGATATAAACGTCTATCACGTCAGGCCTGGCAAGATAGCTCAGCAGACTAAGTGCCTGCTTAGACAAGTGCAGGGACCAGGGTTTGATCCCCAGCACTACATGTCATGCCAACCCCACCCCTGGGTGCACTTAGCCAGCCACCAAGGCAGAGCATGGTGATGCACACCTATAATCTCAGTGCCGGGGAGGTTGAAAACAGGAGGATCACTACTAGTCCAAACTCCATAGCAAGACCCTGTACCAAATATATATATATATATATATAAGTCAATCATGTCTACTGTTCTGCAGTAGTGATTAAGATAGTGCAAGCAAATGGACTAGTGTTGTATGTGGCAGTATGTTCAGTAACAATGTCCTGTAATGGTTCATCTTACAACTTTCTCCTCACCCCAGGTTAGCCATTTCTCACCATCTGCCTTTCCTTGTTCTGGCTGCCAACAGAAAACTGTCCTTTTCTTGAAAACATTCAATCCTAGCTCTGTGGGCATCTTTAGCCCTAAACAAAACCATAAGACCAAAAGTCGTAAGTAAAAAGGGCAAAAGCAAGATAATGTGTACTTGCTCAAGCTCAAAGGAGTTCATCTTTCCTGCCACTAACATATGTCAATTATTTTGAGGATACCAAATTTTAATTCTATTCACAAGCTTAGAACTTATGAATAGGGTTCATAAATAGGGGTCCCCATTTACCAAGTTTGGTCATCCCAACCAGCACCATTAAATAAAAAGAGTAGCAAGATTTTCAAATTCAGTTTTGTGGGCTGGGGAGATAGCTCAGTAGAATAAATGCTTGCCTGACAACCACAGTGTCCTGAGTTCAATCCCGGGTACCACAAATCTGGTTTTGTAACATACAGTATTTAGAATAGCTGTAATTATGCCTTTTTGGGTCAAATTCGTATTTATAATAACTAAAACTAGTGATAAATAAATTAGGTCAAAGTAAATAGTAAAAAAAAAAAAAATTAAATAGTAACTTGCCTATTTTATTATTGATCCTCAGAATTGTACATTTTGATGAAACACAATATAATTAGGATTGCCTACAACTGTGTTTCTTAACCAATATTCCATGGGGTCACCGGGTTCAATGGTGATCACAGGACCATTCAGAAAGTGGGATGAAGGAAATGGAAGGAAGAGGCAAGTGATGGGGTCCCAGGTTCCCGGGCCCAAAAGAACCAGAGCAATTGTTGTTCTATCTTTGTCTATGACACATTCTACTTTTCAAAATGGTTCTAAAATTTTAAAAATGTTTGTAAAATCACTAAACTTGGAGATTTATTTTATCTTATAAAGAACTCTAAGGGCCAGCCACTTAGCTCAGTGGATTAAAGTGCCTGCTTACACAAACACAGGGACTGGGATTTGATCCCTGGTGTGTGGTGCCAGCCTTACCCCCAGGGCACACTGAGACGAGGATTGAAACTGGGCATGGTGGCACACACCTGTAATCCAGTGCTTGGGAGGCTGAAAACAGAAGATCCAATCTGTGTAGTGAGACCCTGTAGGCCCTGTACTAAATATATTAGTAATTAATTAATTAATTAAAGAGCTCTATGCCCCAAGTAAACGTTCTTAAAAGCCAAATGTGAACTACAAACTCAGGTTCTAGTTCACATGGCTGTGAAGTTGGCTGGTCTAACACTTCCCCACTCGGCTGTCCACCAGTGCCACTTGAGCAGAAGGCGCCCAGCTAAGAACACTGAGCAGGACACAGGTTCTCCTCAGTCAGGCAGGTGGTACAGAAGCTTTTGATTTCAAACGTAATCTTTTTCTGGGTCAAAGTAGGCTTAAATTTCTCACATTATTACTGCATCAAAGACAGCACCAAAGGGCCAGCAAGACAGCTCAGTGGACTAAGCACCTGCTTCAGCAAGCACAGGGACCAGGGCTTAATCCCTGGCACTGCATGCCACACCAGCCCTGCCCCCAAGTGCGCTGAGCCAGCCATCCAATCCGGGCATAGTGGTGTACACTGTAATTCCAGGGCCAGGGAGGCTGAAAACAGGAGGATCGCTCTGAGTACAAGCTGCACAGTAAGACTCTGTAACAAATACATTTAAAAAAACACAGCACCAAAAGTGAAGACTTTAGGAAAAAAGTCAGATCTGTGTTAGTCCGCCCCTTAAGCAGAGTATCTCTGATTTCTGATTTTTAGAAAGCAATGTTCAGGTATCTATATGCTTAGAAATTCAAAGAGTTTGACAATGCTCCAGTGCTCCAATCCCTTGTCATGAGTACTCACCTGGTCTCATGCAGTCCCCAACCCAATGTTCTCTCTCTACTCTTGCAAGTCTTTCCGCAAGTCCTGCTGTTAGGGTTTGTGTCTAGATGGTCCCCCAAAGCTTCATGGGGTCATGGGGCAGCCTTCTAGAGTTTGGGATTGATTCATGACCTAATGGCTATGAGAGGCAGATAGCCTGAACATAAAGCAAGGGAGGGAAAGAGGCTTGCTCTCGGCCACTCCTGCTCCCTCCTGTTCTTGCTGTGCTACTGCTTTCCTCTGCCATGCACTGCTGCCCTCTGCTCCGTGCCACTCTGCCTTGGAGCCAGCCAAGTACGGACTGAAAACTCCACAAACTGTGGGTTAAATAAACCTTTCCTTCCTTAATTCTGGGTGTCAATTATCTTGTCCCAGCAATGAGAGAAAAGTGACAGAGACACCTCCTTACTCTGTCCACATCTTTGGATGAATATAAAAGCTGTTTAGGCCAGCAAGATAGCTCAGTGGACTAAAGCACCTGCTTAGACAAGCGCAGGAACCATGGTTCAATCCCTGGCACCCCATGCCACACCAGCCCTGCCCCTGGGTGTGCTGAGCCAGCCACAGAGTCCAGGTGTGGTGGTGCATGCCTATAATCCCAGCGCTGGGGAGGCTGAAAGCAGGAGAATCACCATGAGTACAAGATGCACAGTGAGACCCTAAAACAACCAAATGTATTTTTTAAAAAATAACATAAAAGCTACGTGAGATCATCTTAGCCTCTCCAAGCCAGCCCATAACTATACACAAGCAGATGTGATGGCCTTAGTTTTGCTGAAGTAAGCGTCCATCCCGGGCAGTGGTAATCCTCCCCTTGGACAGCTATTCCAACTCCTCCTTCCTCCTCAGCAGCTCAAACACTCTGTTCTTCCTCTTCCCCTGTGCTGTTTTCATTAACATGAAATAGGACTGGAAGACTTCATATATAAGTGGATGTATCTTGAACATATACTCATAAGTGAAATAAACCATACCTACATATGCAAATATCGTATAGTCTCCCTAGTGCAAGGACTCAAAAAAAAGAAAATTAATTAATTAATTAGTTAATTAATTAATTTTGAGAGGCACCAGGAATCAAACTCAGGACCTTGCGTTTTCTGCATCCTCAGCCCCTATATTTTTTTTTTTTAGAAGAGTGACTGCAATACAAAATGCATTTGGAAGAGTTAAAAAAATTAAGGTTTATTGAAAGTGTTAATGTTTAATTATTTGACCTATCTCACATACCTATATCTATCAATCTAAACAGATTTAATGATGAAAATATGTACTACAACCATTGTTAAATTTTTGGTCTTGCTTTGAAATTCTGTACTATATGTACTCTTGCTTATTACTGTCTTTCTATCCTTGTTTCTGCTATTTTTATTCTTTAAAATAAAATTTTAAATATTAAAAAAAAAACCATGAAATAGGTTCAGGCTCTCCTATCCTTACTGGATTCTCTGCATTTATATTCGCAGGCAAAATGTTCAAGAACTGTCTGCTACCCCAGTTCCTTTATTTCTTATTCGTGCCTCGGCCACTCCAGTCTGCCTTCCAACCTCACCATTCACCAAGGCTTGCCATTCCAGCCACAAGGACACTGGTGTGGAACACGCCAGTGGGTTCTGGAAGCCTACATTTCCTTTTCCCTAGCAGTATCACCTCACGGCCTCTGCCGGATCATTATTCTCTGTTTTTTCTTCCAAGAGCTAGAACTGTTCCTCTGCCCTTCCTCACACTGCACTATACACTAAAAGATCAGATCTATTCCTAGGGTCTTAATTACCAATGGTAAGATAGAGGCCAACACAGGTTTCGCCTTGGAACTTTAGAATCTATCCACCTCGTCACCAACTTAGCATTCACGCTTGGGAGTCCCACTGGTGCCTCAAGTAAGACAAGCAGCATTGTCACACATTAGTGTAATCATATTACGTATATAATAACATTTTTCTTCTTAAAATGGCCCAGGGCTGGAGAGAGAGCTCAACACTGAAGTACCTGCTTCAGGCAAGTGCAGGAACTGCAGTTCGATCCCCAGTACCACATCCACGCCAGCCCCACCCCCAGAGTGGGGTGAGCCAGCCACAAAAAAAAAGTCTCAAGTTCATGAATGCTCCATTACTGTCAGTATTAATAAAATTATCTAATAGTCACTTAACAAAGGCATGTCCACAAAGAATAGAACACTTATGATAATGAAAAGCCCATCATTCAAAAAGTATAATCATTTTTGGTATGAAATTATTTCCCCAACATTTTTTGAAATTTCTCTTCAGATGAACCCTCTGCAATGGCACCTGCCCTAGGTTTTGTAAGAGGAAATTTCTAAGCAAAATTAGCAGATCTTTAAAAATCATGGTGATACAAGAAGGCTGTATTGATTTCTCCTTTCAGTATTCCCATATACGTTCTCTTGCTTGGGTTGAGTTATCAGTGTTCTTATAAAGGGGTGTGGAGGACCGCCTGAGCAGCTCTCCTTGAAAGAAGAGCAACTGTCTCCATTTTGACTGAGCCTGACCCTATGCCCTCGTATTGAAATGTACAGAGCTGGCTAGTTCTCATTATCCTTTCAATTGGCCTTAGGCAGTGTGTATTGGTCTAGCTGAGGTGCTGGTGGTAATTTTTGAAGATGGCATGCGTGTTTCCCTGATAACAGGATGAAGAGCCACTGGTCCACGGTGTCAGCTCGCGATAGAGGCTATGACTTCCTGAAAGTCAGGAAGCTTGAAAGATTACACATCAGAGTTGAAGGATCAGACCTCCAAAATATTAAGATACTAGCTCAATAGCATAATGCAAATTACTTCCTTTGTATATCTCTGAATATGGCAGAGGTGAATGCAGGTCTCCTACCTAGCCCAGCTCACAGTGCTCATCTTCTTCCCACAATTCCCTTCAGAGCTCACCTTCCCAAAATTCCTTTTTGCAAGCCACTCCCCCTTCTCCAATGAATAAAGCCCAAGTACAGCCCTGGGTTGCTCTTGGGGTTCCGGAAAGACATCTTCATGGCTGGACTTAGGGCCCTTTGGCTCCCCAATAATTATATATACATATATATATATATATATATATATATATATATATATATATATATGTCTTAATGTCTTTGTTATCACCATGGGTTGTGCTGGGAGTGGTAGATTGGAATTAACTTGGCGGAATTCCAATAACGGGTTTTTAGGATTATAAATTTAGACTTCTTGGGCTGAGACGAGAACCAAGAAGGGACTCCAACAAAGGGGCAGTAGTATATGACTCATTACACCTAATGTGTCACTGTCACTGGGCTCACAGAACCAGTCGAATAGCATATAGGGTTGTTATTTCCTCTGTACCACCAGAAGGGACAATGTTCGCAGAATTTTAAAGTTTACTTATAGGGAAGAAGACAGTCTCCTAAATAAAACTGTAACATGAAAGTACAAATAAATTGCTACAAATCAGATAGCAATACCTAGTGGGCTAAAAATTTTTTATGTTCTTTTCTTGTAATATTGTCCTCTTTCCTTTTCAACCTCTACATAAAATTCTGAGAATTCTTCTGGTTGCAGTCTGTTTGAATTGCATAGAATCAAGTCATCTTATTGACAACCTTGGAGCAGTGAATGTTACAGTAATTCTGAAGATGGTGTCTTGGTCACAGAGAAGAAGCCATAGTGCTCACAAAAACAGATGGCTTTGATGGGAAAACCTCAGTGTGTTTATTCTGTGGCATTCAAATATTTCCTCCCACTTCTCTTTTCCCAGTAATGAGTATCTTGAGGGAGAAAAGACAAATTCACTTATCTTTGAATTCCCAAATAATGCTGATCATAGTTTCTCAGATTATAGAAAAAAGGGATCCCATATTACATTCATCATAATTAAAACTCGTTAATAGTATCATGTCTTTAAGTCTGCATCCACAACTTTTTTTTTTACCAAAATTGCATTTTCTTACATTCTAACATCAATGCCTTTTGATAAGATTCCTTCAAAATAATAGTAAAATACCAAAAGTACCTTTTGCAACATGGTTGTCATTTGAAATATCAAGTCTTCATGTTCCTGTTCAGTTACTTACCTAAAAGAAAAAAAAACAAAAAAGGAAATATTAGAAGTTTTAAGTCACTTCCATTGCACATTAAGAATAGCTTCTAAGAGCCAAGGATGTAGCTCGGCAGCACAGCACAAGGTCCTGAGTTTGATTCCTGGTACCAAAAAAAGAAAAGAAAACCTTTAAATTTCACCAAAAAATAAGTGTATCTATGTGCTGACAGAATTCTTTTTTGAAATGTCACCAGTTTAAGTGTAAAACAACAAAACACAAAAATATCTAAATATTTCAACAGTTCACATAATGTGAAAAAATGAAAAACAGCAAATTAATATGTAAAAGGAACAGATTTAAGAAAATATGGGACTTTTTCTTCCATCTTAGGGGTATATTCAGCAGCCGTGCTACATTTCAGGTGGTCAAGAATTGTGAACAAGAAAAGAATTCTTGGGTCTACACATGATAATTATTTGGGATTTTGTTTGTTTTCTTTTGGCTTCGTTTTTTCTTTTTTTAAATTTTATTTATTTATTTGTTTGCTTGTTGTGTTTGTTTGTTTCTTTATTTTATTTATTTTGTGGCTGGCTCAGCCTGCCCTGGTGGTGGGGGCTGGCGCAGCATGTGGTGCCGGGGATCGAACCGCAGTCCCTGCAGTTGCCTGAGCTTTCCTAAGCAGGCGCTTTAGACTACTGAACCATCTCGCCGGCCCCTTGGCTTCGTTTTTTTGAGACGAGGTCTTAGTATACAGTTCAGGCCAGGCTTGAACTCACTATGTAGCCCAGGCGGCCTTGAACTTACAGTGATCCTCCTGCCTCGGCTTCCTGTGTGCTGGAATTGCAGGTGTGTGCCACCATGACTATATTTTTATTGCTTCAGTTTTACATCAAGCAACATTTAGCCAATGCACTTGAATAAGCACCTCATATAGTTTGCCACTATACCAGTGATAGCAAACCGCTTGGAGACCATGCACTCAAACTACAACCCTAGATTCACTTATTTATCACAAATGCCAACACTGCAATTAAACTTGAGCATCCTAGGCTCAGCTGCCAGGGCAACTTGGCTCGTGAGCCCACAGAGAGGGCGCTGCGTGTCCGTGGTGGCAGGCATGACATAGTTTCCGCAGCACTGCTCTATAATTTCACATACATGTTCACATAGCCTATATTAAAATTTTAATTGTTCACCTATTCTGAAAACGTTAAAAAAAAATTTTAAAGAACAAGATCTCTCTTATTCCACTACATAAATTCAACACTGCTCTTAGGCATCCATGCTTTTTCCTTCAAATCTGAGTGTGAATTTGTACTCATTAACCCTGGAAATACAGACCTAGTATTAAGATAAATACTCACTTGTGCTTAGCATGGCTTACACCCTACACACTCCATGTGGCATTCCATGACGTGGAGTTTAGAGTTCATCCTGCCTTTAGCATCTATAAATGTGTGCCCTAAGTTCCTGCCTCCTAATTTACTTAGCCATTATTCTTTTTTTTTTTTTTTTTTTTTGGTGGAGCTGGGATTGAACTCAGGCTCTCGTGCATACCAGGCAAGTGCTTATTCGCCTGAGCTACCTCCCCAGCCCTCCCTTAGCTATTATCTTAATAATGATAATTTATATGTTTTTCAAACTTCTATAAACAAGTCCTTTCCTTCTTTTCCTAAGTTCTGTTCATCCACAGTTCTAAATTTTGCAGGCTTACGTATGCGCCAATATTTGTGGGTAGACTGTTCACCATCTTGCCTTACCACCGACACCTACACTGTTCCATAGATGAGTTGAGTTCAGGGATTCAAAGCCCAGCCAGAGGCTGGGAGGATAGTTCAGTAGAAGAAGTGCCTGCCTGGCAAGCGCAAGGTCCAGAGAGAGAGAGAGAGAGACAGAGAGACAGAGAGACAGCGAGACAGAGAGACAGAGAGAGAGAGAGAGAGAGAGAGAGAGAGAGAGAGAGCACCTGCTTAGCAGAGCACAGCAGCATGCCTGGCCAGCGCTGGCCCCTGCCCCACCCAGGCCCCAGGGCATACTGAGACTTGAGACTGGGCATGGTGGTGTGCACCTATAATCCCAGCACTTGGGAAGCTGAAAACAGAAAAGTCACCAGGAGTCCGATTTATCTATTGAGACCCTGTAGACCCTGCCCTAAATGCAGAAAATAAACAGCAAGCCCAACCAGACTTAATCAGGGTTACACTCAGTCCACGAGTGGACTTGATAGGGACTGACGTCCCAGCAGTGGCTCTATCATCCCTTTCTTATTCAAACCTTCCTTTCATCATCCCCTGATCATATTCCCATTTCCTTTGCTCAGTGCGTACACACCCTGTGTAATAGCAATGCCGTTCTCTTGCAACTGTCAATAAAATCTTATTATCCTTCCTCTCTGATGTACATTAATACTATTCATCTCTGCCCTTTTATTTTGGCTTTCTATTCTTTAAAAAGCACATAGACTTCAATGTCGTTTATTTCCCTGAGTGCATAACGTTTTTTGCAACTCCAAGGAAACACAGGCTCCCTCCTGAACGCCCCGTTCTCAAGCTCACACAACCAGGCAGCCGGCACAAGGAGCCCTCTGCAGCAGGCAGGCGGCATCGGGGGTGAGGTGACCACGAGGCTAGCTGAGCCCACTGAGAAGCGGCCCCTGGCTGCAGTGCACACACTGAGCTGGAAGTTGCGCTGCTCTGCATGTGGTGCTCCAGGGTTTCAGACCTCTGTGTTGGGAACCTCTATCCTCAACCTCCATACTTTCCCCAAACAGATTTTCAGAAGAAATGTACTACACAATTCTATGCTCCAAGTGTTTCCAGAAAGCTATTTTAGGCATGTTTGCCATTAGAGAAAAAAGAAGAAGAATGTGCACCCCGCTTTCACAGAAGAGGCTGGCTTTGGCTTCAAAGTGGCCTGGCCAACTTGCTGACGACAGGCCTTGCACGAAGTGCCAACTCAGAGCCTCATTTGTCCCCATGAAATGAAGCCCCTTGGAGGACTAACGGTAATAATTAGCAAGTGCCTGGCATAACTCTGGCTCTCAAACACTGAAAGGTAGGGGCCACCGAGATAGCTCAGCGGACGAAGTGCCTGCCTAGGCAAGCACAGGGACCAGGGTTCAATCCCTAGCACCACTTGCCACAATGCCTTACCCTGGGGGCACACTGAGCCGGCCACTGAGACCAGGCGTAATGGTGCACACCTGAAATCCCAGCGCCAGGGAGGTCCTCCAAGTCTGAGCTTCAAGGTATGACACTGTACCAAATACATTTTTTTAAAAAATGGCAATAATGTTCAAGCTGTTATGAAAACCATCTGTCAACCCTGTAACCCACAGGACCTTTTCCAACATAAATGATCACTTCTCCCTTCTGTTCATAAAATCAGAACAAGCCTCCGGCTCTGCTTCCCTGTGTACATGCAGACACCTGAGCCCACCTCCAGCTCCTTCATTTAGCTCAACTCATTCATTTTTTAAAAAGGTTTTAATAAAAGAAATATCTGCATCACGAGTTATTTCCTCCCACCCTTGCCCAAGATGCCCCTTCCCATCTGCGTCTTTTCCTCCTTGCCCTTCTTTCTTTGAGGCTGATCTCATGCAGCCCACGAGCTCGACAGCCAGGTCATTCTCCCTGCTGCCCCACACCCGTTAGCAGCCACATCCCACAAGGTCTCTTAGGCGTCCGTATTTTATCCTGGTCACATAGCTTCCTGGGTCTCATTCCCCCTGGGCCAGCCCAAGGGTGAGGACAGTCACTCCATGGCACTCAGCACTCCTGTGGGCTCCTTTGAGTCCACTCACTTCTCTTTATGTCTCCCTTGGGCCAAGGAGATAGCTCAGTGGCATAAGCACCTGCCTGGTAAGTGCAAGGTCCTGATTCTGAGTTTATGTCTCCACTAAAAGTTTCTTCAAGAAGCATCATGCCAAGCCAGGGAGATAGCTCAGTAGAATAAGCACTTGCCTGGCAAGCGCAGGGTCCTGAGTTCAATCCCCAGTACCACAAAAAAAAAAAAAAAAAAGAATCATCATGCCTTCTCACTAAAGGTCAAAAAGGAATGCACTGGAATATCCAAGCCACACAAGAAACTCCAGACTCACCTTACACATGCACAATTTGCATAAAATTAGTTTGAAACTTGTTTTTATTGTCATCATAGATTTTAGCCATATTCATGTCTATGAATGCACTACCTCTTTTAAAATATTTCCTTTAGCACCCAAAAAAAAAAATGTGTATGCCTTAACTACCATAACTTATTTAATCAAATGAGGGAGGTTTTCTGGTTAGCTCCGTGGTTTAAGCACCTGCACAGCCAATTCCAGTCAGGCACAGGGGACAGGGGACAGTGGTTTGATCCCCAACCCCACCCTTAAGGCAGCCTGAGCCAGCCAAAAAAACCCTTCTCAAATGAAAGACATTCTTTTTTATTGTACAATATCCAAAGGTAGCTTTAAACTTTCTTCATTTTCACTTGTACCTCTTTAGGGCTGTATTCATGATTCTTCTAAGAGAAATCTCTGAGGGTGATGCTTACCATCAGAGCTAGTCTCAGTCGGCACAGATGCATCAGCTGTAACCCTAAGCAAAGGCTACGGAGCCTAAACAGCCCTCTCCACCACACAGCCAACAATGAAAGCCAAGAAGTGGAGATGCACACGGCCCGCCTTCGCTCCTTCTTTTGGAAGCCCCATTTACTACCATTCCCAGCAGGCAGACGCTGACCTGAGCACCACACAGAACTAGGTCTCTTGACATCTTGTCATGAGTTTAAATCCCAATCCTGCCCAAAAACAAACAAACAAACAAACAAACAGAAAAGAATCATCACAAAAGTTAAGCAAGGGCACTGTATATGCAAGAGTTCAGATCTATCCATCCCTAAGATCTCTTTTTTTTTTTTTTTTACATTTTGCTGTGTCCTTCCAAAAATAATTTAATTTATTTACATATTACTTGACACAAGAAGGTTGGATAAAATCATAATGCCAAAGTCTGGATATATCATTTCAGATTTTGCTGCCTCCGTGTCATTTTATATCATGATATATTTTCATGAGATGTGATTTAGCCTCGGGTTCCATTAATCCATTAAAGGATTATAATATCTCCACTTACTTCGTGCAACTCTTGAAAAAATACCAGGAATTTGCCAGTTATCCACTGACAATGACATCCGGGAACAGTTACAGAAACATGAAGGACTCAAACTCCAAAGGGAAGAGATCCTCCAACAGCTGCAGGTCCCCTGCCCAGAATCCATGGGGTCAGTGACAGCCAGATCACTGAGGATGAGTTTTTCAATCCGAGTCTTGAGTTCCACCCAGTATAACTGTAAAGACTATACTCGCAAACTCTCTTTCTTGCTCTCATGTTAGCTGGTCCCTTTATGTCTCGACTAAAAGACTCTAGTTCTTCTCCAACAAATGAATGCATAACGACAGTGTGGCATTTACACAGAGTGGGGCACTCCTTGGCCATAAAGAAGGGCGGATTTCAGTCATCTGGAGGTAAATGGCTGCACCTGGAGACCATGATGGTAAGTGAGATAAAGCAGACACACGGGCTTAAATATTGCATAGTTTCTCTTACATGAAACACACAAAGCATAACTTAGGAGCAGAATAAAAGATAATAGGCAGTGAGGAGGGAGGTTTTTCTCAAATGGGAAGGGGATCAAGAGACAGAAGGAGAGCAGAGAAAGGGGATGAATAAAGCAATTAAATGTGTGTGCAACAGCTCCACGCAGGGAGGGTAATCAATAAGAACTGCAAACACGGGCCAATGTTTAAAAAAAGCTGACACGGGCGCAGCCACCTACCCTTCCTAGAAGCCACTCGAATTATAAACAGCTACTCAGACACTTAAATCACAGCCGCTCATTTAAATCTCCTGGAATTATGTATGTGCCTGTGGATCGCAGAGCCACCAAATATGTTTCTGAAACAACATCCCTGCTATGGTTCATTCACTCTGCCTGTGGCGTGCAACCCTCTCTGGGCCTTGGGACCAACTCAACAGTACAGCTGCTAAGCGATGTTAAGAAAGCCCTGAGGGAGGAGCAAGGGAAGGGAAGGGCACAGCTCCCAGGCGCCGTGCAATCGGGCAAGGTCATAAAAACCTCGCCCAGTCAGTCCAGGCACAGAGGCAGCACCATCGCAACACAGTCGCTGTGCCCAGGACCAGAGGACACACTTAAGGGATGGAGGAGCAGCTCTCAGGCACTATGGGCACAACAGGAGAAGCAGCGTGGCTGGGGCCATGCAGAGCTCCTGTGGGGGCAGCTGTGAAAGATGGGCAAGATAGCTCAGCAGACTAAGCTCCTGCTTAGGCAACCACAGGGACCAGGGTTCGATCCCCAGCACTACATGCTGCACTGGCCTTGCCCCTCTGTTGTCAGGGACGCTGAGTGGCCACTGAGTCTGGGCGTTGTGACCCATGCCTATAATCCCAGCACTAGGGAGGGTGAAAACAGGAGGATCACTCGTAGGAGGCTCACTGCGAGTTCAAGCTGCCTAGTGAGACCCTGTACCACATAGATACACACATACATACATACAATCAAAACAGGGCAGTTAGGACAGGCTGCCAAGCGCTTTCATGTCAGCCCAGTTTCTAGTGATGTCAGAGGCGAAAGCAAGCTTTGCAATGGAAAAAAAACTCCTGAGCTCTGCTCTGTACTTCTTCTCTGATAATTTGAAAAAAAAAAAAAAGTAATGAAAAAAGGGGCTGGGGAGACAGCTCCATGGCACAAGTGCCTGTCTGGCAAGTGCAAGGTCATGAGTTCAAACCCTGGTCTTGCAAAAAAAAAAAAAAAAAAAAAATTAATGTACTTCTCTGAGCAAATCATCTCTTTCTCTCTGATGTAGGGTCTTGCACCCAGCTCTGTTTAAAATGCTCTTCCTTGGACTCCTGATTCTCCTGCTCTCCGACCATGAGGAGCTTTCCATAATCAAGTATTTCCCATTTCTTAAATTTTTTTTTCACTGTAGTGATTTCACTTTAGGTTTGGCAAAGAAACAGCACTGAAAACCATTTGCAGTAAATAAAATATTAATCAGGCAACACTTTCAGCACCAATCTCTCAAATTCTCTTTCCTCAATGAACTCATCATAAAACTCTGGGGAAATGAATATCCACTAATTTCAACCTAGTTTTTCTCCTTATTTTATCAACTATTTAAACAGGAATAAAAGGCATATTTGTGTTCCCTCCTGTCCTACTCATTGTCTGGAACGTCTCACTCTTACCCTACAATTATCAAGGTTCAACTACTGAAACCAATGGGATAAGTGGCTGAGAATGGAGACAACTGCATTAGGATCCCGAGGGCTAAGAGTGATGCTTCTAAAGCCTCAAGATTTCTCCCATACAAAGGTCTGGGGTTTTAATGGCGTAGATATAAGGCATTAGTTAACTGTCTTGCAAGCTAGGAGGAAAGCATATAATTAAGGAAATATGAGTATTAAATACAGTACTTACTATTAAATTATATATGAGGTAGAATAATGACATTGTGGGTAAGTTTCTCTAAATGGTCTTACCAATTAGAGCCATAATGAAATATTAGAAAATGATGTATCTTGTGTCTACTTCAGAATATGCCAGTGAAGTAAAACAAAAATGATGGGGCAGGAGATACGGGAAACAAAGCAGCCACATGAGGCAGGTGCAGTGTAGAACATGCCTAGTCCCAGATGATTGGGGCGCTGGACAGGAAATTCATTTGAGCCCAGGATTCAGAGGCCAACCTGAGGAAAATACTGAGACCCTGTTTTAATACATAAACAAACCAAGTCAGAAATCATATTAGTGATCAACGCATATCGAGGAATACAGTGCCATAATTCATAATAGTAAATCTTGGAAGCAACCCGTATGTCCATCAACAGATAAATGGATAGAGAGAATGTGGTGTCTACACACCACGGAGTGTTACTCTGCCATAAAAAAGAATAAACTGAAGTCATCTGTAAGAAAATTGATGCCCCTTGAGACCATCATGTTAAGCGAAGCCACAAACTTCAATAACAGTTCTTCTTATATGAGAAATCCAAAGTATTAATCAAATTAAGAGTAAAGTTAAAGACGGATAATAAGAAATACAGAAGGGGGCCGGAAAGAAGATGGCTCAGCGGTCTAAAGTGCTTGCTTAGGTTAAGCTTAGGCAACTACAGGGACCGCGGTTCGATCCCCGGCACCACATGCTGCGCCAGTCCCACCTCCAGGGCAGGCTGAGATGGCCATTTTATATATATATATAAACACACAGAAGCAGCTCTTTTGAAAAAGGGAAGAGGATAAAGAGGAGGGCAGGGAAGATGTGGGGTGTATAAAGAACTCAGATTATTATGGACATGTGGCAACTCCTGCTGAGCAACATAACAATTATGTATTGCAAACAGGTACTAATACAAAGTAATTAGCAAAATGCTGTTGACTTTCTGTAGGAAGCAGCTGACGTTGGAAACTGGTCACAAAGCCTGCTGAGAAGGTAGAGAGAGAGCTCCTGGAACCAGGTAAACAAGCTGCTCCAACTGGCAGACCAGTTGCTAGGCAGAGAGGTTGCAATTGACCTCAGCCCCCTGAGAGTATAAACAAGCTGGCTACTGTGGCTGAGCTGTTCCTTTTCCTCGCATCCAGAGAGAGGGCCCCACCCGACCTCAGTTTTTGTCTCTTATCTTTATTTCTTTATCCTCTCTCTGTTTCCCAGGGAACGTGGAGAGATGTGCAGGTAGCAGCTACTTTTGAAACAGGATGCAGGAGGATTCCTCATGCTATTCTCTTAAATCCACCTTGGAAACTTTCCATGAAAGATGAAGAAGTCTGGTGACATTTGGGCCTTATCAGCTCATGTCATTCCTGAGGTCATACCTGTATGCTAAGGATGTTACTCTCTTAACTTGCACTAATGTTAAAATGAGGCAGGCTATTCAATAACTACGCCGCTGAAAAATGTAGTATTTCCTTCACTGACTTTTATTTTTGTTTGTTTGTTTTTTTGAGATAGAGTTTGCCTCTGTAATCCAGGCTGACTTTGAACTCACTATGTAGCCTGGGATGTTCTTGAAATCGCAGTGATTCTCCTGCCTCAGCCTCCAGATGTGAGGCTTACATATGTGAATCACCAGGCCTGGTTCTTTTAGTCATTTTCAAATAAAAATAACGCTGTTGTGCCCACAGGTAAGGCCTTGCTCCCACGAAATGTGTCGAGCGGCCTCACAGTTAGGAAATGCCTCTTCCTCTCCACGGAAGGGTTCTGTCGGATGAGAGCCCTGGGGTCCACTTCTCCAAGTGCCTTGGACTGGGGCGGAGGATCTGAGCCACCCTGCGTCCACATCCCCCGACTGTCGTTCTCCCTGAAATCAGCCAGGGATACCTTCTGGCTCTGCTGTTCCCATCTTCTGGGGGGTCCTCCTCTGAGAGGGTCTCTCAGCTCCAAGGTCTCATTCTGTTCTCTCAACAAGAAGCGGGAGAAGGGACAGTGCCACTGGTTTCTGCCTTTTTAAGACCACTTTCTCAAGTTAATTTCTAAAATCAGTTTAATGGCATTTTTATTTGAAAGAACAGTGGACAGTAGTTTCTACCATCCGTCACTTCTGCAGAGGAGCCTTGCAGGCACTGTTCCAGCCAGGTTACATGAAGCTGGGTGTGGTAGACACAGGGTGAGCCTACCACTGTCCCCCTCAATGGCACAGAAGGAAGTGGCTCTATGATCATCCTCCCAACAGCATACAGCCCAGTCCAACTATGAGCAGTTCCTCAGGCGAACTCTAGTAATGGAGCATCCTACAACTAACCAGCAGTCCTCGTAACTGTCAAGGCCATCAAAACAAGAAGTTGAGAAGCCGTCAAAGCCAAGAGGAGACTAAGATGGTTGTACTGTGTGTGTAATACAGTCTCCAAGAAGAGAAGAGCCCTTGGAGCCAGGCATGGTAGCAAAGCTTATAATCCCTGCACTATGAGAGGCTGAGGCAGGAGAATTACAAGTTTAAACCCAAGCAGGACAACTGAACAACTTAAGATACTGCCTGAAAACAAAAAAATTAAAGAAGGGCAGGTGATGTATTCAGAGCTAAGGCCCTGGCTCCAACCCCCAGTACTGAAAAAAGGGCAAAAACTAGGTGACTATCAATAACCTATAAATTTTAGTTAATTATCACAGAGTGAATTTAGTTGATAATAATGTATCTCTAATTGTAACAATTTATCACAATATCACAACGTAAGATTTTGTTTTATTTTTCTTAATTTGGTACACTGTTTCACTATGAAGCTCCGACTCCTAGTGAACCTCCTGTTTTCAGCCTCCTCAGCACTGGGATTACAGGCACGCAGCACCGTACATGGTCTTGGTGGCCAGCTCAGCGCACCCGGGGGCTGCGCCAGCATGGCATGTGGTACAGGGGATCAAACTCCGATCCCTGCACTTGCCTAACCAGCTGCTTAGGCCGCTGAGCTATCTCACCAGCCCACAATGTAAGATGTTAAAGACAGAAGGAAGAGGGGTAAGGAGGTAACCAAGAAAATTGTCCTTTAAAAAAATAAAATCTATTTAAATTGAAAAATGGTTAGGTTCTCCCTTAACAAAATAAGTCAAAATATTTTTTATCTATGTTTTATAAGTTAATACTATGATTAGCTATTAAATCTTTATTCCTCTGAGGTATTTGTGATGAATGTACAGATTCTCTGAATTGCCCCAACATAGATTTCTCTTTCTGCAAAAGAAAATACAGAGGAATGCAATCCTTGTGCTGAGCTCAGCAGTGACGGCAATAAGCAGCTATCCTGAGAAGAGTCAGGCCTCCCTCTGGAGAGGCCCCCGGCTGCAGCAGCTCAGTGCTGAGTAGAGCCCCAGACAGATGTTCAAGCCCCTGACCAGGAGGTTGCAGATGGCATGATCACTTGGCCTCCCACCATGGACACAGAGGCCAGCAGTGCATGAAAACTATCAGAGCTGGCAAGATCGCAAGGGTTCACGTCTCCCAACACCCTCACCTTCACACAAGGGGAAATTCTAATGACTAACACATCGCTGATCAGCAATTCTCCTTTTGTTCTTATGAAATGAGAAAAAGCCCAAGACGACAAAAAAAAAAAAAAAAAAAAAAAAATCATCCTGTTTTCCAAATGATCATACACAAGGGTTTTTGCCTGAGCCAGGTATCATCATTTCCATGCGAGCCCCTATTATGGAGAAACTATGCAAATCAAATTATGCAGATACAAACCACAGCAAGAGCCACTGCAGGCACAGAGGGGTCTGGAGGCAGGCAAGGAGCTTGCATGGAGACACAGGCCCAGAGGAGGGAGCCGCCCCCAGTCTAGGGCCAAAGCTACAGCCACACAAGGCGTTGGAGACCGGCACAATTTGAGTTTGGCCTGCATGAGAATTTACAGAATCACTGCTTCCTCAGTGACTGATCCTCACAGAAGGCAGGGAACAGGCATCCAGTGTTGAGAGAAGCAAGACTCGTCAGATCTGCAGCCAGAAAAGAGACAGGAAGCAGCACCTGGGGCCAGGGAAAGGAAGAACAGAATTCTGGGTGGAGGTGCGCTCTTTCCAAAACGCGGCCACCGGGCCAGGCTGCCTGTGTGACTAGCACATCACGCAGCCTCGCGCTGGAGCCAGCGGCTTGGTCCAAAGACTCCAGGGTGGATGCCTCGCTGACAGTAGCCCTGCTTGGGGTGGCTCAGTGGCCATGACCACGACTCCAAGGAGCCCTGAAGTCTCCGGCTGGCGACAGCAGAAGGGACAGTTGAAAAGGTCAGTGCTCACAGTCTCTATCCAAATGGCCAAAGAAACAACTTGCAAGACCACACTGCAGCTCCCTCCCCTGCAGCTGGAAAACACTAGCGAGTTCAGCCCTGAACAACTGAGAACATAAATTAGCCTGAGCTTTTGCTCCCGGCCCAGCTCCCCACCAGCTCTTCCAAGGCTCCAAAGAGAGCTACTTTTCCTCTGCCAGACTCAGGCTGAGAGGCCTGGAAGTGAAGCACAGAATAACTAAGGGCGACCAGGGAACAAACGGAAACAAACAATCCTCTGTGAACCACGCACGGCCAGGCCTGGGCTCCCAGCTACCGTCCCCATCCAATCAAAGGCAGCACAGAGGCCGCCAAACCATGGCCAGCCCGGGCCCATTCAGTCCAACACACACGCTCAGGGTCAGACCGTGCTCTAAAATTCTTGTCAACCAGGAAAACAATTTTTTTTAAGCTGCTTTGTTCATATTTCAATTTGGCCAATTGTAAATATTTTAGAAAACAAGCAAACTGGGGGCAGACCGTATGGAGCATTAGGCAGAATTTCAAGTCAGCCAAACCATGGACCACAGTTGCCTGTGCATTCAAAGTGCTCTCTGGGCTCCTGTGACAATTGTGTCATTTGTCTGAAGAAAAATATGCAAGTGTCAGTATCTGCCAGATCTGGGGACATGTGAGCATCATAGCAAAACTATGGCCACGGTAGGTCATTGAAAATAATCTAAGTGCCCACAGAACAGACAACGGCAATGTCTGCCGCTCCTGGAGAAAGCCACACATTCTGCTCCTAAAACACGGTAAAATGCTGGGGACAGTAATCCTGACTGTCACTAACCAGTGGAAATTCCTTTGGAAATCCTACTTTGAAGGACTGCTTTTTTGACTTGAACTGAAATTAGGCTCACCCATCCAAGTCTATGAAAGGGCCGATTAAAAGGCTCTCTGGCAGGGGTATCAAGTTCTCCCTAAGTACTATACTGACATCATCCACGCTGGTATTAGTGCAATGTTCCTCTCTCTGGTGCCATTTATATTATTACTCAGGCAGACGGAATATGGGAGCAACAATGCTAAGTGGTTCAGTGCTTATCCCAATAAAAATTTCCACTAGAAAAGTATATTTAAAACCATTAAGGAAAAAAAAAAAAGAGCGGGCCGGCCAAATAGCACAGAGGATTAAAGCGCCTGCAAGCAGGCACAGGGGCGGGGGGCTCAATACCCACACCTGCTGTGCCAGCTCTGCCTCTGGGGCCTGCCAAGCCAGCAATTGAGACTAGGTGTGATGGAGCACACCTGTAATCCCAGCTCTTGGGAGGCTGTAAACGAGTGGATTACTACAAATCCAATCCAGTAGTGAGACTCTGAACACTCTATAGACCCTTCTCTAAAAAAATAAAAAATAAAAACCATTAAGAATAACAGAACTTTCCTTGGGCCACTCACTGGCCAGCCCGTTCATGCTTCATTTCTAAGCATTTCCTTTAGAGGCTCTGTACAGCTACTGCATGGACTACACAAGTGGCCCCATGGCCCCAGTGATGTCTGCCTTGAACCTGGACAGCAGTTACAGGATTACTAGAAACCTGATCACTTGTGAGTCATGGGCAAAGGCTGGGGGTAAAAGATCACTAACCCTCCAATATGGCCTCCAGATCTTGCAGATCCATCATGTCTCTGAGGCCTGCTGTTCTACAGCTTGCTTCAAGCTGGGCGTGGTGGCAGAGGCTTGTCATCCCAGCACTCAGGAGGCTGAGGCAGGAATATCATCATGACTTTCAGTCAGCCCAGGGGGCTAGACAGTGAGATCAAGGCCAGCCTAGAAGACAGTAAGACCCTGCCTCAAAAATAGAAAACAAAAATAAAACCTACATTTCCACCTTGTTTCTGCTGCTGGGAAATCAATCTGACATATCCAGGGATAGTGGGAAAATTAAGGCAGTAAGTCTTAGGGTTGACTTCACTCTAGGGAATATCATGCCTCCAACGAGGAGTGATATGGATCTTTTGAGTATTTGCCTTTTACTGTGTTTTCTACATCCAACTCTTAGGAAATTATGGAACATGCTCTAGTACACATTGGAAAATATTCAACTCTTTATAACGTATTACATTATCTACAGCTTTACTATTACAGTCAGTTCCTTTTGGAAGGAAGGGCAGCGTTTGCGACAGGGTCTCCGTATGTATTCCAGGATGGCTTTAAACTCACTGTGCAGCCTAGGATGGCCTTGAACTCACAGCATCCTCCTGACCTAGCCTCCAAAGTCCTGGGATCACAGATGTCACCACCATGCCCGGCTTATTGCAGTCAATTCTTTCCTAGTACAAGGTCACAGTCAATACAGATTTGTAAAACATTTTCATACCTGAATTCCTTTTCCTATCTTTGTACTTTGTATATTTCATATACGTAGATAAAATTTTAGGTTGGTCATTAATTTTCATCTTCTTAGAAAGAAAAACCTAAGCAATAGAGCTTCTACCAAGGTGAACGTGTGGGGCCCTCCTTTTTCCTGAGGCTGAACTCATTCAGACTTGGGCTGCTTTTCCCTTCTGTACCACTGAGGCCCGTTATGTGCCTGGCAGAGAATAAGTGCCCAAGAAATGAAAAACTTAGATTTTTTTTAAAAAAAGAAAAGTAAATGAATACACTCCTACGTAGTCCACTAGTATATTTCCATCAACACGGTGGAAACAGTACTAGGTGACAGTCACATCCTGATTTTGCCATTTCTGGTCTTTAGGCCTGGAGTAACTCACTCACTCTCTGGAGGTTTCTACGCTCTCTAAAGAGATGAGAAACTAGCATGTTCACTACAAAATAGAAAATGTGTACAAAATAAAGCATAATAAGTGGTTCTTATCATTAGAGTGCTTCCTGAGGTTCTTTAGGATCTAAGGTCATCTGTATTTGTGATAATAGTAATAACATCATTTCTCCTTTATCCCTCAGATTTCTCCCTCAGAAAAGGAAAATTAACATTCCTGAGACTGTTTGTAAGACTAGTATTAGATAACAGAATGGACTCTTAATGAAATAGTTTTCTAAACTTACCTAAAATATAGTTGAACTAACGTTTTTTGCCTTTATTATCTGTTTCCATAAAGTACTCATGCAAGGCATAGTGATACATGCCAGTGACCCTAGCACTGGGGAGGCTCAGGCAGCCAGACGATTGCAAGTTGGGGGCCAGCCTGGGTTACAGAGCAAGACTTCGTCTAAAAAGAAAAACAAACAGGCAAAATGCAAACAAGCAGAATAAAGAATTCATTTTTAAAAATAAGTTATTTTTTAAACAGATAAATGCATGAAATTTTACCCTTTCCTTGTCCTATAAAAAGCACCCAGGCAGCAACTAAAGTAGCAGAAAACCTGGAGTCAAACTGGTTCAATAGAAATCACTACACTTCATAAAACTACCAAAACCCCTGTATTCTATGACCTCAGAACTCAAAAGAGCTAAACTCATACAAGAACAAACACAGCAGTTGCACTCTGAAGGTTAACCGCAACACCTCTTAGCTCAAGCACTGGTCACAGCCTTGACCTCATCACTGTCACTGTGCCTGTGACAAAGAACACTGCTCAGTCTTAGGAGCAGCACATGCCAGGCCCAAGGCTTGCAGCTAGGTTGGTGCCAGCGCTCAGAGCAAGTCTGAATCTTTGTCAAGTGTTTTACATTCACAAAGGGCTCTCAAACTCTCAGCTTCAAATTCTGGGCAGGTAGGTGCTGTGATCCTTAATAATGATAAAAAGCTAGTGTCCACTGAGTTTCTACTGTGAGCAAGATACTGAGTTTGTGCACACACACGTGTCCATCATTCTAGTTCTTGCAACAGCTCCAGGGAATAAATATTATCATGCCTAGTTCACCAAAAAGAGCTGAAGCTGCCTGGCTAAGGGACTTGCCCAAGACTAACACAGGAAATCTAACTCCAAGAGCCAGTTTGCCTGCTGTGCCAAAGCTACTCCCCTTCCCAGCACTCAGTATCTTCTAATGGCCTCTTCTATCCCATGACTTCTTTCCACCTACAATCTAGAAAATCCTCAGTAGCCGGAGCTGTCTAGAAGAACCATGCCCCACCAAACCCTGCCGCACACTTCTATCACCCAAATCCCTGCTCCCAGCAGAGCTCCCCTTCAGAAGCCTCTGCTCTTCTGGATCTCCTTGAACTGCACATTCTCCTCAGAACAATGAGTGTACCTTCATCTTATTCTTCTGGGACAGCTTATTCAATACATTACATTCATTCACTTCATAAATATTTATTAAGAACTTTACACGTTATATTCTCAGAAAACTAAGTCCCTAACTCTAAGGATCAATTGGAGAAATGAAACTGTATTTATCTTCCATTGAGACTTTGGATGGCCTTAAAACATACCTATAGAAGTCATTTTATCAATGTGTAATAATAACACTTATCAAGCACATACTCTTTTTTAATGTTATATATGTAGTTCCTTGTTTAAAAATGCAAGCAGGAAAGGGGGGGAGAGAGAGAGAGTAAGAGGCAGAAGGAG
>PVKN010002784.1:0-40548 GCA_004027915.1 Capromys pilorides
TTCTTCTTGTACTTTTACCATTTCTTATTTTTAAATCTTATTTTTAACATCTAAAATAATTTCCTCAGCTTAAAAGAAGACTTTATTGTTGTAATTAAAAGTAGCCACTCTTAAACTATCTATTTGTTGTTGTCCTCCAGGAGAGATATTAACAATGTCTTCTTTGCAGGTGAAAAGCAGACATGTGACATGAGTATGTCACAACCCCGGGCTTGTTGGGAAGAAAGTTCCAGAGCTTCTGACACTAACTAGAGTAACTCTGAAGTTTTCTTCCTGTATTATATCTGACTTTTCTGAGTTCCTATGTTTTCAATTTTTTTTTCCTGCTTGACCTTACTTTAATCCTGCAAACCTCCCCTCAGATAAATGCCTGGAGTCTTTGGCCACCCATTCACACGTAGGAGCAAAGCTTTAGAAAGCTGGTGGGAACTGCCGCATCGATTCAGGGGTTGTCCAGCTGGTGGGCCTCACTGGAGGGTCAACATTTTTGCTGCTGTTGCTGTTGTGGTTAGGAATACTGAAATGCCAGATCTGTGTGTAGTATTTTTGTGTGGGGTTAATTCAGTGTTTCTTAGAGAACTTTCTTTCGATCGTATTAGTCTTTTTTTCTGTCCAGTCTACAGACTTTCACTGAATTTCTGTCTTTGTGTGTCAGCTCCACCCTTTCTTCTCAGCATCCTCATCCTCAACATCCCTTGTATCCTGCAGGGGTTGGGGTGGAGACTGTCAGGCCTGGCAGCACTGCCTTTGTGGAGGTGCTTGTGTGCCTGGTCTGATGGATGCTGTGTGGGTGTCTGAGTCACTTCTCATCAGTGTCTTTGCAGTTCTGTACCCTTTGCTGTGTCCTACCTCCTTCCTTGCAAGCCATCCCCCTCTCTATTGCTGTCTCCATCTAATAGTTTAGTTCAGAATTATAACTCTATCTTAGGCTAATCAGAGGTACAGATTCTATTTCTGGTTTCTATTTCCTTAAGTATTAGAGTGATTTTTGAAGATGAAATAGATAAGAAATATGTATAATGTTGAAATTGAAAATCTAGTAATCATCACTGTAATGGAAAATAATTTGGGGTAGCTAAGTTAAATCACTGTGAGGAAAAAGGTTTTTTTCCTTTTAAATCTCCCATCTTTTAAACGCTGACACACCGACCTTGTGAGAACACACTTTTCTCTTATATTTGTGAGTCTAGGCAGAGAAACAATGGAAGTGATTGGAAGTAGCTGAAAATCACAATGAAGCATTTTTCTGCTATCATTGAAAGAAGGGGGATTTCTTCCCTTCCTTCCATACATATTCATATGTGCCATTACCTCAAGGTTAAAATACTAGAGAAAATAGCTGGGAAGTTTCCTGGTAGTCTGTACTACTTTGCATTCCAGTTCCAAGTCCAATCTTGACCTGTGAAACAAGGGCTCCAGGTCCTAATATCATCTAAAGGGAGGCATTGGAGTTAAAATAAACAGAAGGAATAGGCGACTCCTATGGCCAGCTTAAAACAAAAGAAGGATGCTAAAGTCTGTGCCAAAAAGCAGTAGCTTTGTAGTATCAATACAGGCAGGAACCAGACTGCTGGTGGTCAAAGAAACAGCAGATGAGAATCGATTCCTGCATGTCAGGGACTGTGTGGCTTGGAGGTGCTTTCTGTACATCGCATCATTTAATCTTCTCAATAACCCTTTGTGGGAAGATACCGTTACTCTATTTCACAGGTAAGGAAGCAGCGAATGAAGCGATTGCACAAGTTGAAGCAGGAGTGGGGATCAAGCCCTGCAGTCCGAAGCAGGGGAGTCTCTGTTGTCAGAGATTCAGAGCTGGTGAGCCCAAGAAAGGCAGGCAGCAGCACATTCCAGGAAACTGTGCCCCAGGGGTCTCATGAACATTGCTGTGAAGAGGGGGTAAGGAAAGGAACTGTGTCAACATTTGTTTCTGCTTGAATGTGCTCCTCCAGGGCTCCTACATCAATTAGGAGAGATCCTTGAAGAGTGCTGCCTCAGCTTCTAAAGAGAGGACCCCAGGATGTGCATTCCTGAGGGGAGGGGGAACCAGAGCTGACAGAAAAATAGAGCTCTCCCAGGGAGTGCAGGCAGCTTCAAGAATAGCTGAAGAGCCCCTCGATGGGCTTTCCTGACCATCAGCAGCCTCCTCACTGCACCTTGGAAGAATGCGCCTCCCCCGCCCCCCACCGTGACTGGCCTTATATGGAACAACTAATCAGCCTTGAGAAGTAGGAGGTACCTCGCTGCCTTGCGCAGAGTTTGGACTTACAACTAGAGTACCTGGTTACCATCCTGGCTCTCCTGGTCCAGTTTGGGGAGAGGTGCCTTTCAGTAGTTTGTAAAAGCAGACTCCAAATGCAACAGGAAGTCCACTATTACATGTGTCACAATTTTCACTCCTCCAGTCACTTGCCTTTTCAAGAAGTTTGGATTGAAAAGGGAGTATTGTTGGGTTCTGAGATGTAATTCCTCCTTTATCATTATTGAGGTACTTATTAAAATTACTGTGGAGTCCCGAACCCATCCGCCAACTGGTCTGGCCTGCACACCTGCGTGGTAAGGACCCTTGGCCTGCCTCCATTTTCCTGATCTTCCTGCCTGAGCTCCACTCCCCAACCCTTCCACCATCCCATCTGGACTGTGCACACCTGCCTGGTAAGGACCCTCAGCCTGCATCCATCCTCAGACTCCTCAACGCCAGAGCTCTGACTCCACCCACAGTCCCGACCCACAGGGCCTCACAGCAGCCAGTGGTTCGAACTCTGACTCGCAGCCAGACAACTGGAGGGGAACAAGCTGGGTGGATCCAGACCAAACTCCCATAGGGGCTAACAGCATAACTTCACCAAAGTATAGAGATCACTGTCATACAGAATGATAATGACAAGGAGCAAGATGCAGTCACAGGGCCCAAGCCCACCCAAATCAAATACAGGAGATGCTGCCATGGAAGAAAATGAGAATCATGCAGCCAAAAACTCTGAATCTGAGGTAGACAGACAACTAAGAAACTTATAGAGCAACTCAGATCAGAAATAATATCTGAAATAAGAAAAGAAATATATGAAATAATAGAATCTGAAGTGGAAAAACAACTGCAGAAATGTATAGAGGAAACCAGAACAGAAATAACTGTTGAAGAAAAAAAAAGATATGTCTAAGTTAATAGCATCTAAAGTAGGGGAACAAATGCAGAAAGGTAAAGAGGAGAACAGAGCAGAGATAATCTCTGCACTAGAGAGAGAGAAGAAAACTATAATGAAAGACTTAAGTAATATCAAAGAAGACATTGATAAAAAAATTAGAGGAGAACAGAAAAATGATGGATTCCCTGACTGAGCAATACAGGAAAGAAATAGATTGCATGAAACAGTTTGAAAGAGATATATAAGAAAAAATCTCAATCATAAGTTGGCAAAACTGTATGAATGAAAGCAAAGATAGAGTTTCAAATCTTGAAGACACAGTTGCAGCCAGTGAAAAAGAAAGGATCACTTAAAAACAACTAGGATGCAGAAAAAAATAATTCAACATCTGCAAGATGATACAAAAATGAACAACATGAGATTAATAGGAATTAATGAAAAAGGAGTCAATACAAATGATATAAAAAGAATATGGGCAGAAGTAATAGCAGAAAACTTCCCCAACATGAAAAAGCAATCAGACATTCAAGTAACTGAAGAATATAGAACTCTAAATAACTTCAACCCAACTAGAAACACACCCAGACATATAAAAGTCAAGATCCAAGAAATTCAGCAAAAGAATAATATACTAAAAGCTGCTAGAGAAAAGAAGCAGATCACATTTAAAGGAAAACCCATCAGAATGACAGCAGATTTCTCTTCACAAACCATGCAGTAAAGAAGAGCATGGAGCAGAGTGCTTCAAGTCCTCCATGAAAACAAATTTCAGCCCAGACTGCTATACCCAGCAAAACTCTCTTTCAAGTATGAGGGAGAAGTGAAACACTTCCACGACAAGGAACAACTAAAGAATTTCATGACATCAAAGTCAACACTAAACAGTATAGTAAAAAATATTTTAGAGAGGGACTAAAATGACCCTAACCCAACAAAGAGAACAGAAAGATCCCACCAATTAGGGCAACCAATCAAATATAGGAGAAAAAGGAGTAAATACTAGTAAGTAAAAGACATGTCAATCAAAAATCAATACATTTCCATTATACCCAGCAATGTAAATGGACTCAATTCTCCAATTAAAAGAAGTAGATGGGCAGAGTGGATAAGCAAACAAAACCCAACAATATGCTGTGTATAAGAAAAACATTTAACTCATAAAGAAACTCACAGGCTAAAAGTGAAAGGATGGAAAACAATACTACATGCTCCAGCACCTCAAAAAAAAGCAGGGGTAGCAATCCTCTTTATAGACAGTCTAAACTTCAAATAAAGATTGATCAAACCTAAAAAGAAGGCCACTACATACTGGTTAGGGGAAAAATTCAGGATGAAGAGGTAACACTCATAAATATGTATGTACCTAACATGGGAGCAGCAAGTTATATAAGACAAACCTTAATGGACATGAAAAATCTAATATCGAATACCACAATCTTAACAGGAGACCTTTACACCTCTCTATCTGAAAAGGATAGGTCAAGCAGACAAAAAATTAGCAAAGAAGTAGCAGAACTGAAACAGAATTTGGAACAAATGGACTTAGTGGACATACACAGAGTGTTCCACCCAACCTCTTCAGAATACACATTTTTTTCAGCTGCACACAGGACATTTTCTAAAATAGACCACATATTAGTCCACAGGTCATGCTTAAGTATATGCACGAAAACAGAAATTATCCCATACATATTATCTGACCACAGTGCAATGAAATTGGAAATAAATGGCCAAAGAAACCATAAGAACTCTAGAAATACATGGAAATTAAACAACACTCCTCTCAGCAACCAGTGGGTTACAGATGAAATGAAACAAGAAGAAATTAAATAACATCTAGAATTTCATGAAAATTCAAACACAACCTACTGGAATTGATGGGATGCAATGAAAGCAGTTCTTAGAGGGAAATTTATAGCTCTGAGCTCACACATTAAGAAAATAGAACCAGAGCAAATAAATATTCTCATATAGCACCTAAACTGACTAGAAACAGAAGAGCAAATGAAATCCAAAGCCCAAAGGCAGGAGGAAATTATAAAGATTAGAACAGAAATTAATTCAATAGAGACAAAGAAAACAATACAAAAAATTAATGAATCACAAAGCTGGTTCTTTGAAAGATTAAATAAAATTGATAAGCCCCTAGCTAAACTCATCAAAAAGAGGAAAGAAAGGACTCAAATTCAAGCCATAAGGAATGAAAAGGGTGAAATTACTACAGACCCAGCAGAGATTCAGAGAGTCATATATAGCTACTTTGAGAATCTTTATTCTCACAGAATTGAAGACAGAGAAGAAATGGACAGATTCTAAAAAAGTACAAATTACCAAAACTGAATCAAGAAGATATAAGAATAAGAGCCAATGAACCACAAAATGTAATAAAAAGTCGACTGACAAAGAAAAGTTCAGGACCTGATGGATTCACCACTGAATTCTGTAAGAAATTTATAGAAGACATAATCCCAATACTCCTCAAACTCTTCAATGAAATTGAAAGGCAGCAATCCTTCCAAAATCATTCCTAGAAGCAAGTGTTACACTGATAACCAAAACTAGAGAGAGATGTAACTGAAAAAGAAAACTACAGGCCAATTTCTCTCATGAATATAGATGCAAAAATCCTCAATAAAATCCTCACCATTAGAATACAAAAAAGACCCAGAATTGTCTTTGCAACAAAGGTAAGGCAGGAGGCATTACAATCCCTGAACTAAATTTATACTACAAAGCTACAGTAATAAAATCAGCATGGTATTGGCAAAAAATAGACCCGAGGATCAATGGAATAGATTAGAAGATGCAGAAGCAAATACAAACACACTCAGCCACCTTATCTTTGACAAAGGGGGAAAACACGCTTACTGGAAGAAAGATAGCCTCTTTGACAAATGGTGCTGGAAAAACTGGCTCTCTACATGCCAAAAACTAAAATTGGACCCAAGTCTATCACCATGCACTAAAATAAAGTCAAAATGGATTAAAAATCTAAACATTAAAGGAGAAATATTAAACCTCCTGGAAGAGAAAGTTGGAGAAGATCTTGAAGACATTGGGGTAGGCAAAGAGTTCATGGACAAAAATCAAAATACACATTTAACACTTGAAAGCATCAACAAATGGGATCTCCTCCAGCTAAATTTTTGCACATGCAAAGAAATTACCAACAGAGTGAAAAGACAACCCACAAATTTCAAAAAGATTTTAACTAATAAGTATTCAGACAAAGGTCTTCTATCTAGAATTTATAAAGAACTAAAAATCATTACGGTCCCAAAATTCAAAGACCCAGCCCTGAAATGGGCATCTGAGATGAACACAAACTTCTCAGAAAAATAAATTCAGCAAGCCTATAAATACATGAAGACATGCTCCACATCACTAGCCATCCATGAAATGCAAATTAAAACAACATTTAGATACCATCTCACTCCAGAAGGAATAGCTACCATAAAGAAATCAACCAGCAACAAATGCTGGAGAGGCTGTGAGGAAAAAGGAACCCTTCTCCACTGCTGGTGGGAATGCAGATTGGTACAACCATTATGGAAAGCAGTGTGGAAGCTCCTTAAAAAACTAGAACTGGAAATCCCATTCAATCCAGCTATTCTGCTACTGGGAATTTTCCCAGAAGAACTGAAAATATCATACCATAGTGATATCTGTGCACCTATGTTTATAGCAGCCCAATTTGTAATAGCCAAATCTTGGAAACAAACAAAATGCCCATCATTTGAAGAATGGTTGAAAAGCATGTGGTATTTTTACACAATGGAATATTACTCAGCTATAAAGAATGATAAACTGGAAGACTTCATATATAAATGGATAAATATTGAACATACACTCATAAGTGAAATAAACCAGACCTACATGTGTAAATATCATATAGTATCCCTAGTGTAAGAAAGCTAAAGAAAGTAATAACATAGCTGAATGGAAATCAAAGACTTATGAATTAAACAACAAAATGACTGGAAACAGAAAAGAGAGGAAACATAGCAGGAGCAAAATCATACACTTATGTACACAGGATGAATTAGATACTGGTCCTAAGAACCTTCAAAAGTTTTCTCACACTGATGATACCAACATGAAACACTAAAACTATGCTTGGAGTGCATGTCATTTTGGACTTTTAGATGTGTACTGCTTCTAATGTGAACTCAATTACTGCTATACTCTCTCTCAAGCAAATGGTTGGTTAACAAAAAAAACAAAACAGGGTATTAATTGAGAATAAGAGACCAGGCAAAATGCCATACGCTGGACAGCTACAATTTTGTACATCCTTGGATTACTAAATGTCTGTGTAAAAATGTGTAATTGCTCTTATCACATTCTGTAGAGATTTTTTAGAATGTCAATGATTGAAGGAAAATACCAATTTCAAGCTAAGTGTAAGATATTTGATATTCAGAAAGACAGTGATGTTAAGCTCAATTGCCTATGTTATAGAGTAATAGTATCATGAAGCTTCTTTGCTGGAGGGCTAAGAATGTAAGTTAACAGACCAAAAATTGGAGAAAAAAAGGGTTACGAGGATAGCCATCAGTTTGGCTCTAGCCCTTCAAGGTCAGTGAAGACTCAGGACATAAGAGAACCTGTGCTGTAACATCCTATAACTCAGTGGTTTCCCAAATTTTCTGTTCAAGGAGATTATGGGACCTCAGAGGAAAGGGATAAATGAAGTACATTGTGTCTAGTGAGAGTCACCTAGGAAGAGGACATTCTCTCATGCCTTCACAGACAGCAAACTGGTCAAGTAATGGCTGTGACTCATCCCGATGGCTGACACTGACAACAATTCTACAAAGCACTGTATATGGTTCTGAAGTTAATCCTGAGGAGATTTGACCTTGGAAAATACAAAAGATGACAGTTTTGTTAAACAGGTTGTACTTTAACTTGCCCTCGATCACCCAGCAGAAAAGCTTAACTACAAGGCATAAAACACAGAGCTAGACTAGCATGATGAGCTGTAAGAGGCTTAAATCAACAGCCTTCAACATTGACAGTTTCACCGGTAACCCACTGCAATTATGGAACGTTGGAATATATATACAACTACTTCTTCTTAGTTCAAAGAAAAGAAAAAAATATGTTTTTGCTTTCTTTCCTTACCAATATCGATTAGAAATTTTATCACATCTACACTCTGTGCTCTGTATAACTACTATAAGGACAACAATATGCAATGTGTCAATTATTGCGAATGTACTACTAATGTGTTTTGAAACTAAAATAAATAAATAAATAAATAAATAAATAAATAAATAAATAAATATTACAAAAATTTACTATGGACAAGAATGAGTGGATTTTATCACCTACTCATTCAAAAGAGAAGGAAATTCTTCAAATGAAGTATGGGTTTTGAAGAATTTTCTTCTACTTAGCTTGTGTTGACTCTAAGTAAATGGAAGGTGTTATTATTCCCTCTGTAAAGATGAAGAAACAGGCTCAGAATGTCTGCATGAGGGGTGTGGACAAAGCACACAGAGCTTCAAGTGAGAGTGGCAGGACCTAAGATAGTCTGGCTCACAATCTTGGGCACCAGGATCTGTTGCCCATTGGCACACACAGTTGCTCAAGTCTTTGGACAGCCTCTTGTTGAATGGCCCCAGGAGGTCGTATGGGAAGTTAGCTAGCAAGTGCATTCATGTTGGTTATCTAAGCCCATCCTAAATACATTTCCAAATTCATAGAGTACTTTTTGTGTTCAGATTTCTGTTTAAATATGCAAGTATAAATGAAACACTTAAGAGAGCAATTATGTTCTTAATTACAGCCCTGCATGAGAATAGAGAGGGTACATGAGTGGAGCAGGAGAGATGGATAGGGATGGAGAGATGTATGGAACAAAAGAGAGTGAGAATAGGTTTTTCTACTATCAGGAACACAAGACATGAGACCAGTGAGATAGCTCAGCAGTCCAAAGTGCCTGCTTAGGCAAATACAGGGACACGGTTGGATCCCTGGCACCACATGCCATGTCAGATAAAAACTGGATTTCCATTCATATGGTCATTTATTCATTCAGTTCAGTGCTGTTTGAGAAGATTTTTTTTTTTGACTGAATCAGGCTGCTTTCATGGTGGATCTGGTGTTTCATATGGAGCTGGGGATTAAACTGTGGTCCCTGCACCAGACTAGGTGCCCATGTAGACATTTAAACAACTGAGCAAGCTGGTAAGCCCCCCTCTCCGTGCTACTGGGGTTCATGTGTCTTCAACCACTTAGATACATACTCAACCCTGGGGTTATAAAGATGCACACACATCTTTCTATAAAGAGCAAGATATGAGAGAGAGAGAGAGAGGGGGAGAGAGAGAGAGAGAGAGAGAGAGAGAGAGAGAGAGAGAGAGAGAGAATGTTAGCTTCGGACTTTGATACAGTGGTGGAGGGGTGAGGAACATATGCATATAAGATACACACTGCCTTTGTAACTTTTTCTTTTCTTGGCCTTCTCTTTTTCATAAGAATGTGTAAAGTGTGATCAGAAAAGAACAAAATCTTGTTCCATTATGCCTATACTTATTGTAGTTCTTAATTTATCCATTTTACCAACTAATTTTTGAGGCTCAAGGCAGAAGCGCCCAGAAACAACAGCATATCTGTTTGAGATGGAGGCTACCAGTAATTACTGCATACATTGACTTTAAATTCTAACCACTTTCTTGCCCAGACTTGATTTCAGGGGCTTTTCTTTTCCCCAAACAAGTCTCAGTATTCATAAGAAAATCCACATAAGAAGAATTTATATTAATGTAATAAATTTAGGAACAATAAGTGTAAGTAAGACTACCACAGATCTTAGTGCATCTACAGGAAAGAAACTGTAAACAGGGCTCACCGGAGCCAAGTATTTCGCCATGGTGTTGTGAACAGCCTCTTTTCTTTGCTGCACCAGGGTTCCTGGAAGGAGGAGATTATAGTGTATGCATCTTTATATCTCCAGGGTTAAGCATGTGTCTACATGGTTGAAGATACATGAACTCCAGTAGCACTGAGAGGGGGGTTTGCCGGTTAGCTCAGTTGTTTAAGCTCCTGTTTGGGCAAACCTAGTCTGGCGCAGGGGACCATGGTTTGATCCCCAGCTCCATATGAAACACCAGACCCAACCTGAAGGCAGCCTGATCCAGCCACAAAAAGAAAAAAATAATTCTCAAATAGCACTGAATTGAATGAATAAATGACCACATGAATGGAAGTCCAATTTTTATCCTATATACTATTAGGCTATTGTTACCTATAAAATACAAGTCCCTAAATTTCAGTGACTTTGCACAACAGAGCTGTAAGTGTCACTCCTGCATTCATCCAATGTGTGTCCATGGTTGATGGTGGCTCCTATTTGCTGATTCAGGGACCTGGGCATTGCGTAATGCTTCCCACTAGGTCTTCAGAGTCCAGTCCATAAGGTTAGCAGACTGAGAAGAGAGCATCGAAGTGTAAAGTGACACACACTACCTCTGCCACGTGACCCTCCCATGGAACTGGAAGGTGTAAACCTTGGGTGGGAGTGTGCTGGTGGTGAGTACTACGCATTTTAGTGACAAACGGCCATGCCTACCATATCTAGCCTTTAGCAGTTACTAGCTATATGACCTTAAGCAAGTTCATAGCTTCTAAGTTTCTGTTTCCTTATTGTAAATGGGGGCAATATATTTGTCTCATGGAACTGTTGTAAATTTTAAATGCCTGGATATATTGGAGGTATCTGGCAGAAGTGCTGAGCAAATTCTGATGTAAGAGAACTCAGGTAATGTTGTGACTTCATTTTTCCATTTAATTAAGATACTTAAAAGATGTTTATTGTTTAGCATTTACTTTTCTTCAACCAGAATCATTTTAAATACAAAGCTAGGACAATACAACGAGAGTAGACAATTACAAGTTTTATAGAAAACAAAGTGCAGGCTTTTGGATTAATAATTGCTACTGGAGCCCTGGCATAGACTAAGGTTAGAGTAACAAATGACACTCATTTGACTGTGTGGATATTATGTAAAAAAATTCTTTTGTAAATTTGCTACAGCTTTGCTGCAAGAAGTTACATAGCTAGTATGAAGATTGATTGTCTTCAACTGTGTCCCCATCCAAGCAGAGCTGGGTGGAAACGAATTATGATAGACTTACCGTATAGGCCAAAAAGAGTGAGGCGTAGAACCACGGAGAACAAAGATTTAAGATCAGGAGAGTGGAGAGGGAGGGCAGGAGAGGCGGGTAGAGGGGCTGCAGTGGCTGGGGAAGGAGTGTGCCTGGATCTGCTCTGCAGCTGAGTGATGAGTGTGCTGGCTGCTCTGGCTTGCAGTTCAGTCCTCTGTCAGACTTTCCCTTAGTTGAAGGAAGCTGCCAATCCCTAGAAGCTCAGCCCCAATCAAGATGGCACCACCAGATCATCTGGACAACTCTGAAAGGCCTGGCTGATGTAACTGAGCCTGGCTTCTGCCCAGACCTGTTCTGCTCACCCTCACACCTGAGGCTCTTCACAACAGGTCCCTCGACATGGTTTTTTTACCTTAGAGTCTGTTTTCTGGAGAGCTGAACCTATAATAACAGAGAAGAATGAGGAGCTGTGGAAATAGCTCAGCAGTCAGAGTGCCTGCCCAGCAAGTGCAAAGGCCTGTTTTCGATCCCTGGTACTGCATGCCATAGCAGCACCGAGATCAGGTGAGGTGCTGCATGCTTGTAATCCAAGCTCTGGAGAAGCTGAGACAGGAAGATCACTATGAGTCCAAGCTGTGCAGTGAGACCCTGTGCCAAATAAATAAATATAAGATATTTTAAGTGTATTTACTACAAATAAAAGATCTTGTAAAAATTAAAAAGAAAGAATAGAGAATGGGAAAGGAAGACAAGGGGGAAAAGGGAAAGCAAAAAAGGGAGAGAACTCAGAGAGCACGAGGGTTTTCCTACAGATGTTCTTGTGCACAGATGTAGCTGGTGTCTATATGGGAGGACTCCTTCCTGCTCACCCCGGGGAAACTCTCCGTTATCACCAGTACCACCCCGCGTGCAAGAGGAGGGCTACTGCACCATCTTCTAGAGGCCCTTGCGGCGCTTGCTCAGCCAGCAGTGGGTGAGATCAGCAGTGGATTCCTCTGCTGCCAATCCATTCTCAAGGGCCCACAGTGGGGTCCCACAGCAATCCCTTCTGCAGTCTGCTTTCTTACAAAATCTGTTTTCTCCTCTCTCCCACACTACCAAACATCGCCTGAGCTTTCCATTTCTACTCTGAGCATTACAGCAGTGTGTTTGCTGGAAGAAAATCGATGTGTTAGAACAAAGAAGAAAAATCTACCTATGGCTTTGTTGGTGAAGGCTTTCCCCCAGAGGTCTTTTGCTTATCCCTCCAGTGTGTAGGACATGGAAGGAGGTGTGTGGTCTCCCCAGCCTGGCACACTGCGGAGCCTGTAATTTACACTTGACCATGGATTTTACCCTGTCTACGTGTGCTTGCTACTCGGGCCGGGAGAAAGTCCCAGCAAACATGGCCCGCAGGCATTCCCAACCTTCTCTGTTTGCTGGCATTTGATGGACTTGTGTCACAGGAGCATCCAGTTGAAGGATATTGCTAATATTCTAACAGTTCTTTTCCATTTTAAGAATTTATATTTTCTTTGTGGAGGGATTTGCCACTTGGGTTCAATTTTTCTGATAGAAATGTGTTTTCTGGCTTCCCATTTGTGATTAATTCAGAGGGAGCCTTTATCTGTTGTGATCTAAATGTGTATTTGTTTTACCCTGAGCCAACAAGACAATTACAAATGTTGTCTTGCCTGCAACCAGAGGCTCTGAAATGCAATTGTCACTGTGCAAGCCACAAAGCGTATGAGTTTCAGGCTCTGTGCTGACACTTGATTAGCAGAATACATGCAGGATCCAGAAAGTGGAAAATTTTTTACTGGCAATGATGAATGTTTTTCTGCTCTACAGAATTGGCAATGGATTTACTTGGGCCTTAATCTGACCTAGAGTTGTTCCTGAAAGTGTGCAAAAACACCTGACCTCCCAATCATACTGATGCCCAAGGGTGCGCCAAGAATAGTAATTGTGTGGAAGTCCTCTGTCTTCTTGCTCCTGCCTAATGCCTCTCACTGGCTGCAGCAGCTGAGACAAGTCTGGTGGGAACTTAAGTAAATATCTCACGCTGTTTTGGCAAGTGGGACAGGGACATTATTTGTGCAGGGAAATTCAAGGATGGAACATCTCCATTGCTAAGCTGCACGGGACTGGTATTCAAGGGGCTTTAAATACACATATGCTTCACAGTCATAATGAATACCACTCTGCTTTTAGGCACAGGCCAAATATGGTTCCTGAAGCAGGGGTGATAATGAAAATATGCCTATGATTGTGCCATCTTTGTTATTCAGAGGCAAAATGTATGACTGAGGTGGTGCCCTTCATAGTGACAACCCCAATCATCCGAGGCTGTCTTAGGATGGTTCCTTAGGGAGCTACTTTTTGTCATTTTTTTTAATAACTGTCACTCTAATGTGTTGAAGGGGAGTTTCATTGTCATTTGCATATCTTGAAAGTTTACTGAATTTTAAGAAATGCCTGCCAGAGAAGTAGATTGTCTTGATACATTTAGGAATTTGTATTTTTTGCAATCTGGGTCAGAACAGCCATGCTTAGATCCTACCATCATCATTTGCCCAGGATAACTTTACATGGATTAGTCCAAGGATTTGAGACTTAAAGAAGCATTGGCCATGATTTCTGTTTGCAGTGAAATGAAGAGGTCACATATGAACAAATACTCAAGAGTTCAGAATGCCCCACAGAGCTACATACCAAGTGCTGTTTGGGTGGAGAAGAAAAGAGAAGGGCCAGGCATGTCAACTTGGAGCACTTTCACAGCGGGAGTGGCATTTGAATAAATAGGAGCTTGTTGGGTGGGAAGCAATAGCAAAGCTCACTTCAGACAAAAGGAAGAGAAGGAGGTAGAGCATTTTGGGGGTTTGAAAAGTGTCTCCTGGCCAAAGAAGGTCATGGAGATCATGAAGTGGCTTTATATGGTAGGCCAAGGAACTTTCAAAGAGCAGGAGGGCTGCTAGGCAGGAGGATGAGAGGGAGCAAATCCTGTGCAGAGCAGGCAGCTGGTCCTGTCAGTACTGCCAGGGAGAGCTCAATACATTAAAAATGTTTGGTTTTAACTTGCTGACTTACTGGTCTCCCGTGGCCTGCAGGACTGTCCCCATTGTGGTAGAGGACACAGGACATTTGGGCTGAGTCTCAGCTCCCTGAAGATGTGTGTTGGTTATGGGCACATTTTAGATTGCAGGAGAGGCTGCATGGTTGCAGATTGTGTAGCTTATGTTAGCCCTCCATTTCCTCTAGAGGTAAGCACCTAGTACCTGACAATGAAATATTATTTGCTTGATCCAGCTACTATAATGTCTGTTATTATAACGGAGCTCAAGCTGAGACAGCACCCCACCAGCCACAGAGAAAGCTCAATTTTGTCAGGCTTTTTGAGTGGAAGAACAGCTTCAGTCAGGACAGGAGCAAGGATACACATGCAAGTGGAGACAGCAGTACAGGCAGAAAGGTGAGCGGAGCCAGGTGGAGGCTGAAGAGCGTGGCCAATCTTCTTGGGAAGACCAGCAGAAGGCAGACCATTGTCACTGGTACAAATGGGCAAGGTGCACCTCACACCGGTGAGCAATACTTTGGCATGAGTGAGGGAAGCACTCATGATGTGGTCTGCTGCCCAGGGTCCATGTACTGGGAGCTTGGTTTCCAATGTGATAATAAGGGAGGGTGGTGGAACCTTTAAAGCACTGGGCTTTGTGCAAAGTCATTGATTCTCAGAAGGGATTAACGTTGGTCTACTTGGAAAGAGTTCTCATACGAATGTGTTTACAAAAAACAAAGCCTGCCCCCTCCCAGCCCCTGGCTCTCCTCATCACCATACCATCTCTTCTGCAAGCCCTCCTGCTATTGTGATCCTCCCTGCATGAGGGCCTCAGTAGAGGCTGAGTCAATGGAACTGCCTTATTTCCACTTTCAGCTTTTAGCACTGTAAGCTAAAGAAACCTTTTTGCTTTATACACTACTTGCTTCATTTATTTTGTTAGAGCAATACGAAACTAGCTGATATACATACCAAATGACTAACAATATGCTATTACTACAGTAACACTGAAGTTTGATTACAGAGTGCAGTCAAGTGTAACTGAAAAATTGCATGAGCCTCTTTTACATACTTAGTGAAATGTTTTATGTGTAGTGTGTTGAGGGCAGGGAAACCACATGTTAGGCAGCTATGGTATCCAAGTTCCCAGTAGACTGACAGATCTTTGTGCACTTGTCCTTTTAGGGTTGACTTGCAAAAAGGAGCAGCACATATGTTTTATGTGTTAGTTATAAGCTTGTTTTCTTAGTAAAACTAATAAATCGGATGGTCAGCATGCCAGCCAAGTCTTTATTTTTACTTTATATGTACATTATATATTGATTAAGATCTTGTGGTTGTTTAATAAATACCTGATCATTGAATTATCAACTAAATGATGTGACTGAGTCCTTAAGTGTTCATGGACAATATCAAGGGATACCTGGACTCCAGTGTTCATTGCAACAGTATTCACAACGGCCACACAAATTAACTGAAATGATCATTGGAAGATAAATGCTTAAACATTGTGGCATATATCTCCAATGGAATATTATTCGTCCATAAACAATAACCTCGTCATTTGCAGCAATGTGGAGGGAGCCAGAGGACATTACGCTAAGTAAATAAGTCAGGCATAGAAAGATAGATACCACCTATTTCATTTATAAAAGGGAGCTCAACTTATTTCTTTCGTAAAAATGAGCAGAGCAGTGATCAGGAGAGGGTAGAAGGACAGGAGGAGCAGCAGGATAAGGCAAGGAAGGACGCTGGATAGTGGGTGCCAGAATAAACTTACACAGGGATAAGCATTTGTGCTCTACAGTACAGTATGGTGACCATAGGCCACAAGAACTATGCTTAGTTACAAATAAGTAACAGAGGAATTTGTAGGCTATAACCACAAAGAAGTGATTACTGTTTAGGGGATGAAAATGCTAATTATCCTGATTTGGTCATTACACACTGTATACGTGTATCTAATTATCACACTGCACATCCTAAATATGTATAATTATTATGTGTCAGTTAAAAATAAAGCTTTAGAGCCTATTGATAGAAATGAAGTAATCTTATCATCAATGTCCCATTTATAAAGCTCATAATAGCGATCTTATGAAAAATCATGTCATAACGAACATTCGATCACTGGTCAGAATCATTTCAAAATCTGAGGTGGAAACAAGGAAGCAGGAAGGCTGAAGCACGGGGAGCACAGGCCGATGTTCTGGGCTGTGAGGTTTCAAGTTGCGCAGCAGTAGTAAAATTTGCCAAAACAAAGGCAGGAACCAGTCAGTACTGTAGTAGTCATACCCGCTTGGGCTGCAGACGGACTTAGTTAGAATTCAATGGTAGATAATCCTCTCCTAAAGAAACAGACAAACCAGTGTCATTTGGATAAGGGATTAGAAAAGGAAAAGCAATAAAGTAATAAATATCCCAAAAGGCAAGGAGTTACTGACGTGCTTTAGAGTATGGGTATGTAAGTGATTTTATCATTTGGTCAATTGGGGTATCACAAATTAGTTTGCCTATCAGTACTTATCCCCCTGAATAGATGTGTGTGCCTAAATGTACATCCATTCAAATGGGTACCTGGAGCATTTTTGAACTGAATGTTGTAAAACCAGGACTTCCACTGTCAGTTGCAATAAATGCGTATGTGTCCCAGAATGAACATGTGGATGTCAGCACTGGTGGATCACATATGCATCATTCCTGGAGTCCACATTCTGCTGGATGACTGATGAAAGTGCTTCACCAGTCACCCATCCTGACAAGCCTGCAGGCAGCACTTCCCTGCTGTGTGACCTGCTATGGGAAGTGCACGCGCCAGAGCAGGGAAAGGGAGAGGATGCAGGGACACAGTCAGGGCCGGAGCAGATGGCTTGGCCATGGTCATGGTCAAGAGCTCTGTACCTTCTCCGCTACATGGAACCAGAACTCAATTCTGGAGCAGAATCACCACTACGCAGCCATCCTCTGAGACGTGTTGGTTTCTCTCTTCAGCAAATGGACACATACTCAAAGGTGCCCTATCCTAAAAATGATATTTTCCTTGTATGATTTCCCACCACGATTAGAAGACAATCCAAGTTTCTTTTTGTGGTCTACAAAGTGTACCTGACCTCGGTTACTCTGTCCCAGCCATGATGGCCTCCAGACCTTCCCAGAACACAAGATCATTCATTTCTAAGGGTCTTGCAATAGCTTTTTCCACATGTATAAAGCTTCTCAAAAAACCTATATGATATCTCCTTCAAGCTAAGAGAGTGAGAAAAGAGATGCTGCAGACAATTATGTACAAAGCAATGTACTAGAGGGAAGGAAAGGAAATGGAGCTGAACCAGTTCCCCTGAGAACAGAGCAAAGATATAAGCCTACACGGTAGGCTAAATGAGCTCTCCAGGAGGACAGCGAGAGGGAATACACACACAGATGCTCTGATTGCAAAATGTTTCTCCAAGTTGCGCAAATAATAACTTCTCATGAGGAAGTGCTTGGTGGATGCTGGACAAAAAGATGGTGATAACATGGTGGGATGATTCCTTGGTGGATCTTCAAACTACATAGTTCATCCAAAGCACTTTTTAAAATTCTTTCACAAACAGATTTATGTGCCAGGCATTATTCTATGTGCTGTACATCATATATTTGTTTAACTCTAGCAACAGTTAGATGAAGTGAAAGTGGTGCTATTGTTACACCCTTAAAAATCCTGGGAACCAAGGCACTGAGGAGTGCTGGCTGTCAAGTTCACAGGGTCATGGGTGGAAGCTACGTGGTCTGCCCTGAGGCTCGGTCCCTTTGTTGTCTAGAGGCAAGATCTTGCTAATGTACTCATACCTGTTAGAAATATGAATTAAATGTCCATAGAAAGCAGTCGTAGGCACTTCAGTGGGCTTCTTTCGAAAGGCAAAACTAGGAAACACTGAATTTTGAGCCGAGTGATCAAGGTTTATTTTCTTCTTTGGAGGCTGATACTTTGACCTATTGTTATGCAAAGCTGCCAAAAGGATTTTTCAATGCAAAAACTGTCCAAAATGATTAGCAAGCTATATTTATTACTCACTGTAGCTACTAACGAGAATAACTTGAGATTGTTAAAACTGCTCTCAAATCACCTTCAGGCTATTATGTGCATGCATGCATGCAGGAGACAGCAGAACTGAGAGGTACAGGAATTCCACTTGGGAGGGGAAGGAAGGGGAGAGGGAGACAGTAGCAATGACTGAGAGTGCTTGACACCTCCTCGCAGCCCATGCTGGTGCCTTACATACATTATCTTATTTCAACTTCACAACACACAAACAAGGTAGCATCCTGCCCTCCATTCTGCAAAGGAGGAAAACCAAAATGCAGTGATGAATGCTTTCTGCATGCATTGAGCTTTATATTAATTAACTCGTGGAGGTAAGATTCCAGCCAGGAATCTTTACCCCACGCAATTTAGCAACTGGTAGAAAAACAGCAAGGTAGGAGTGGTGATATTTTTAAAATATTAGCGATGTAGATTTCCAGGTTAATACACTTATTTAAAAACAAGCATTTTCCCATCCTGCTTGTGATGCTGTTCTCACTGCCTCCCAGCTCGGATTAGCTGACAGCCGAAACAGAATTTAAAAATAGATAAATGGTTTCCAAAGACATTGCTACTTGTCTAAAAAAACAAGAGTAGTGAAAAATTGGTCTATTTACAGTCAAACACTTTATCTACTGCGTGTCCAGTTCCAGAGAATGACCCATTTGTTCACTTTACGGGAGGCAGAGGCTGGCTCTGCTCCGAGGGGGCGAAGCTGTACACACGCACACGCCTGCAGCTGCTTCCTCAGCATGGCCAGGGCCAGTGGTGAGCGCGATCCGTGCAGGGCGCACACTCATCAGACCCGCTACCCCAGGGTCTTCCTTCTGGCCATTTGTTTTGTGGATGCTGTTGCCCTAATGCTGGAGAATTCTCCAAATAAAAAACCCACACAGATTCTGCCTGCTCTAGTTCTTGGTTCCTGCCAAGATCTCACAGACTTTGATCCAAATAGGTCACCCAGCTACCCCAGCGAGGCTCGGTTTCTTGACTTATTTTCAGACGCGGTGAAGAGTCTGCAGAGGAAAGAGGAGAATCTTTTTTTTTTTTTTTTTTTTTTAACTTAACAATGCACAGTTTTTTCACATTCCAAAAGGACAGCAGCTGGGCCTCTTTATCACTGCGAAGCACACTAGCTTTCTGTGTTTCACAAAATGGCTTTTGTATCCTTAAATGAGACAGCAGCCCCAGAAATTGCTAGGGAATCCTGTTAAATAAATGTCTTTGCCCTGTTCCTAGTTCAAGTGATTCCTCCACTTTAACATTAACGACTTCCTGGAAATCCTCAAAACAACTCCTTCTTTTGCTGAAAGTTCTAGAAGCCTTTCATATAGAGAAATTTTATATTCTAGTAATTCGGGGCATCATTGTTGAATGTGGAATTATCAAAGCTCACGAAGCAATCATTTTAATTTGAATAACCCTTGCTGTCTCTAGTGCAGATTGAAAGGAGAGGCCAATCATGTCTTCCCTGCCTTTTCCCTAGCCTGGGTTTCTTAAAATCCTCCCAGTCATTCTCCAGTGACTGTATTTTTCAGCTTCCTGAGACAGCCAGCAAAACTGTGATGTGAAAGGATTTGTCATTTTGATTCTAGTAAAAATGAAGCATTTTGTACAGTACATGAAAAAATATAGAAGTCTTTTCAGTGGATGAGCAGCCTATTATCCATAGCAAAACTACTGTGTTTTATGTCTGTCTGAGAATTACTGATTACAGCAACAGCCCAGGCAGGAAGCAACTAAGCGGCCACTGAATTGGCGTGGCCTGGAAATAGATGGGAGTTTTTATTTTTTTAAAACATTTTCAATTGGTGCCATGGTCTCCATTTTCTAAAGTACAAATGAGCTCTTTGGTTAGAAATCCTGAGGGTAAAAGGCAGCTACATAAAGGAGACACTCTGTGGCTGCCTGGCGGCTTTTGGAGTTGGAGGGGAATGATGGAGAACTGATCCATTCCACCGGGGACAAAGGCAGCCTCTCTGAAACCTGTTTACCTTTGTAGGATGATCCATCAGCATTTCCCAGCTGCATCGATGACGGCCCATTTGCGAGGAAGATCAGTACCTTTTATGACTAATGTGTCTTGATTTGGCAAGAACACAAAACAGTCTTTTATGGAGACTTACTGCAGCTTCAGTGTTCAGACATCATGACCTCCAAGGTTTGAGTTTACTTTTTTTTTGCTTAAAATCCTTGACACCAGGAGGACAAATGAATCCCAGAAGAGGGTTATCTGATGTTTGGAGAAATTGGCCAAAATCAAAATCACGCCATTCTTTGGCTGCTCAGGGAACACATCCTGGGCTCATGACCAGCAGTCACACAGCGCAGCTCTCCAAAGGGACCTGCACTTGGTTCTGACACTTTTCTGTTGTCTTATTGCAATTACCAACAGATTTGAAACAGGGACTTCGCCATGCGTGTTTTACACTAAGGTCCACAGATTATGTAGCTAGGCTTGAACAAAGATGGGTAAAGTTGGGACACTGATCAAATCTTCCCATCTGTAGTTCATCACCAGTTCAGACTGTGTCCCTTTATCCAATTTTGTTCAGTTTTCTTCTTCTATTTCTCTATTACAGAGGAAAAATTTATACAGTGCATTGTTAAAAGAGTCTGAGCTGTGGTCATTCCTTATCTGCTTGTCGCATTTTGTTCAAGGGTCTTTATTTTTCATAAGCCTTAGTTTAACTGCTATTAAAATGGGAATTGTGATAGCATCTAATTCAGAGTGGTTGTGAAAAGTAAATTTGATAATGCTTATGAAACATCTAGCATGGTGCCTGTCAGTAATCAGCACTCAGTAAATAAGCGCTGTGAATGCTACCTTCCAACGACACTCTCTAATATTTTATCAGAAGTTTTAATAATGCAGAAAAATTATAGAACTTATAATGACTACCCAAGGGCCAGGGATGTAGCTCAGTGGCACAGCACCTACCCCACAAGCGTGAGACCTTGAATTCAATCCTTGATACAAGAAACAATGTAATGACCCCCTATATCCATGTCCTAGTGTTTCTCATTAACTTTTTAGTATACTTATTATTTTGTAGGTCTATTTACTCATCTTTCTGTCCATCTAACAATTCCTCTAATTTTTTATACATTTCAAAGTACATTTCATCTAAATATTTCAGAATATAAATTATTAGAATATAAAACTTATTTGTTTTTTTATTTTGAATATATATATTATAAATGTGATATGTAAAGTATATATTCACTGATCTTTGCTAAAGGCATCTACAAGTTTATCCCAAATTCCTTTTAAGTTATTGTCGTAAGTAGTACTGCTAAAACAAAGTACTATAGGCTGAGTGGCTGATACACAATAGAAATGTGTTTCTCATGGTTTTGGATGCTCAGAGTTCAGAGTTAGGGTCTGAAGCAGCTTTCTTGCTGCTTGCAGATCGCAGACAATTCTCATTGTCTCCACATGATGCAGAGGAAGAAAACTGTGGCCTCTCCGGTAGCTTCTGTACAAGGTCACTGCCAACACCACTCATGAGTGCTCTCCCACCCTGATGCCATTCCTACCCCAAATAGCATCGTAACAATGACTGGATGTCAACACGTCAATGCTGGGGTCCCTCACAAGTGCAGAACTCTTCCACTGCCTCAGAAAGCACTCCCGCTTTCTCTCTTACTCAATCCTAGCCCCACTGCTTAGTGCAAACCACTGCTCTCCTTTCTGTTTGAACCTCAGTTTTACCTGTTCTATAATTTCATGTAATTGTAGCCATATAGTATTCTCACATATTACTTCTCTTCAGCATAATGTATTTGAGCTTCAATCTGTTAGTGAACACTCAGTGATCCATTTATTGTTGTTGTTGAGAACCATTCCATGTATGAGCATATCACAGTAAATTTTTTGCTATTTCCTGTTGAGGACTGACTGGAGTGTTTTTCGATTTGGGTTATTATAAATAAAGCTGATGTAAACATTGCTGGAGCATTGTGTCTATGAAATTTGTGGTCAGAAAGTAAGTATGTATTTAGTTTATTATAAGTGACTGCCTCTACCCAGGGATAGGCTAGCAGGCACTTTTTAAATGCTTTGCAGAAAAGATCAAGGAAGAGGAAGATGAGGAAGGGAAGGAATACAGGGAAGAAAGAGGAGAGGAAAGAGGATGAATATTACCACCACCAGTACCAAGTGATAGCTTGACAGTTCTTGGTGAAGATATTCCTGAAATGATGGATTTGAGGCTACTGATTTGAAGTTACTGAAATGTGTATAATTTTCTCTGTGATCCAGTGCAAATCAGGTCCCAAACACTACCGTCTGACCTCACAGTTCTAGCAACAATATATGAGAGCACCAATTTTTTTGCCAGTATGTGTTTGTGATACACAGTGAATATATTTATCAGGGGGAATTAGTGTGTTGAACATCTTCATTCTTCCTACTTCCCATTTTCCTCTGCTCTCTGCTCTCTGCCTCCAATCCAGATCATCTTCCTGTCTCCAAAAGGACTGCCTTCTTTCCTATCATCTGTCTTTTACTTTGGTCTTTAAATTGTTCACATTTTGGTTTTCTTGTATAATAGGAATCATCTAATTTATTCCACAACAACTTTATGGTTCCAAGGTACCAAAGCGCCCTTGGAGGGTGTCAGTCTTGCACCTGACAATATGGCACACAGATAAAAGGAAAGACAAAGAGAGCAAATTCTGCAGATTTGGTGCTGGGACGATCCAGTGTGCTCTGTGGAACATAAGGCCATGAATCCTAGAGTTCAACACTTTTATTAGTATCAATCAAGGAGAATGGCAGGAGTTGTGGCAGAGTATTAGGGAAGAGAAACTTTGCAGGTGTGGCTATAGGGGGAATCAGAAAACTCTGGCACCAGGCACAAAGGTTCTCCATTTATCAGTGCAATGCATTTAGCTTGCTATTTGCAAGCTACTCTTACAGCCAGGAAAATATAACTTTCTTTGAGTCCCATGGCCTCTGCTGAGATGTTATCTCATGTTTTATCCCAGGAATCTCACAGGGTCTTGCTCAAGTGCTTATGCCAGTGGTCAACATGGGGGCTGTTCTTACCTACATTTTGCTGCCTTGCTGTTCTGAGACTCGCCAGTACCTCGACCAGAGTTGATCACATATTTTTTGGCCAATTATGGAACAGCTGATTCACTATAGCCAGCTCTGCGTATCTCAGTGAATAGTCAAAGGGTCAGGGAAAGTGGAGGCAAGAGGTTTTGTTTCTCAGGAGAATGTAGCTTGGCAGTCTCCTACGTCAAGATATAGATATTTTCCTACAAATAATTAACTGTATCCTTCTTTATTGTTGAGTAGAGTTTACTGTGTATATAGGCCACATTTGCTTTACCATTATTTGTTGATAGACATATAGGTCATTTCCAAGATTTAGACATTGTGAGCTGTGCTGCTATAAACATGGCTGTGTGTGCCATTATAATATAACATCTAATTTTAAAAAAAGGACCAGCAAGATGGCTAAGTGGTCAAACGTACCTGCTTAGGAAAGATTAGGCAACCGAAGGGACTGCGGCTCAATCCCTGGCACTACATGCTGTGCCAGCCCCACCCCCAGGGCAGGCTGAGCCAGCAATAATAATAATAATAATAATAATAATAATAATAATAATAATATCTTTAACTCTTTTGGGAAAATACCCAGAAGAGATGCTGCTGAATCTAATGGAATTTGTATTTTTAATTTTTGGGGGAATCTGCATACTGAAAATCCACAATGTTTTTACTTGTTTACATTCCCACCAACAATGCCGGCATTCCCCTCTACCTTGCCAGTATTTGTTTTTGAGTGTGTGGTGATAGTCATTCTTTCTGCAGTAAGGTAAAATCTCAGTGCTGGCTTGATTTGGGTTTTTCTAGCGGTCAAAGATGGTGAACATTTCTTACATAATTATTGGCCAATTACACTACTTGAGAAATGTTCATTCAATTCAATTGCCCATTTTTGTTCAGGATTTTTATTTTGGGGAACCTAAATTTTGTGATTTTTAAAATATTTTCTAGATATTAGTCCTCCTCTGAAACAATAACTGACAAAATAAAATCCCATTCTGTAGTTTGTCTCTTTATTCTGTTGACTATCTCCTTCTCTGTGCAGAAACTTTTTAAATTAAACTTTTTATTTATTTATTTTGGTATAGGGTCTTGCTATGCTGCTTGGACTTGCACTGATCCTCCTGTCTCAGCTTTCCCAGCACTGGGATTACAAGCATGCTTCACCATGCCCAGTTTCAGTGGCTGACAGGGTTCGCCCAGGGTTCTGGGACTGGCATGGCACACGGTATGGGGGATCAAACCTAGGTCCTTGCACTTGCAAAGCAGGTGCTTACACCACCGAGCTATCTCTCATGTCTGTGCAGGAACTTTTTAATTTGTTGTGATCCCATTTATTGATTCTTGGTGCTATTTCTTGTACAACTGGGGATCTGTCCAGGAATTCTCTTCCTATGCCTATATCTGCAAAAGTTTTATCTACTTTATATTCTAGCAAACTATTTCTGTTTTAATATCTAGATAAGTGATTTATTTTGATTTGATTTAGTAAAAGGTGGGAGGCATGGATCTAAGTTCCTTCTTCTACATGTGGGCAATTATTTTTCCCGTGCTATTTGTTAAAGAGACTATCTTTTCTGTAGCATATGTTTTTGGCCCCTTTTTCAGAGATCAGGTGGCTGAGTGCCTGGTTGTGTTTCTGCACCATATATTCTGTTCCACTGATTTGCATGTCTGTTGGTGCCAGCACCACCTTTCTTATTTTAAATCCCTATAGCTTTGTAATACAACGTGAAATCCAAGACTGTGATGTTTTCTGTTTTGCTTCTGTTGCCCAGGATTTCTTGGGCTATTCTGGATCTCTTTCAGCTTTATATAAACTTTAGGATTGTTTCTAGTTTTGTAAAGAATGTTATTGATATTTTCTTCTGTACTGCACTGAATCTCCATATAATTTTTGTGGTATGGCTACTTTGAAAATATTGGTACTGCCTACCTAGGAAGAAGGGCTCTCTTGCAATTTTTTAATGTTCTCTCCAAATTCTTTTTTCAGAGTACTATGGCTTTTGTTTTAAAGATCTTTCACTTCGTTGTTTAAGTTAACTCGTGTTTAATTATTTTCAAAGACATTGTTAATGGAATTGTTTTGAAATTTTTTCCCAGGGGGTTTATTGTTGATGTATAGGAATGCTACTGATTTTCTGTGTATTGATTTTGTATCCTGCTACTTTGTTGAATTTATTAGTCCTAGGAGTTTTTTGGTGGAATTTTTGGTCTTCTACATGAAAGATCATATTATCTGCAAACAGGGATGGTTGACTTCTTCCTTTCCTGTAGTTATCCTTTGTATTTTTTCTCTTGCCTGATTTCTCTTGCTTAAGTTGCAAAAACTATGTTGAACAGACATGGTAAAAATGGACACCTTTGTACTATTTCTGATTTTAGAGCGAAAGTTTTCAGTTTTCTCCCATTAACATGTCTTTTTCAGTGGATTTGTCGTAAGTAGCTTTTACCAGTTTGCGATAAGGTTCTACTATACCTGTATTCATCAAAGTTTCTTTTTATATATTTGGTATAGGGTCTCACTACACAGCTTGGGCTCATAGTGATCCTCCTGTTTTCAGTCTCCCTAGCTCTGGGATTACAGGTGTGTAGCACCACCATGCCCAGAATCGGTCACTGGCTCAGTGCACTCCAAGGTGGGGCTGGTGCGGCATGTGGTACCTGGAATGGAACCCTGATCCCGCACTTGCCCGAAACAGGCTCTTAGTCTGCTGAGCTATCTTGCTGGCCCTTCATCAGAGTTTGAATCAAGAATGGACATTGAATTTTGTCAAAGATATTTTTCTCCATATATTCAGATGATTGTGTGATTCTTGTCCTTATTTCTGTTTATGTGATGAATTACATCTGTTTATTTGATTCACTCCTGGGATTAAACCAACCTGATCTTCACATATAATCATTTTGATTTGTTGTATTCTGTTTGCCAGTATCTCACATATTTTTGCATCTCTGCTCATTAGATTACCTGTAATTATCCTTTTGACCTGGATCTTTGTCTTGTTTTGAACTCAGAGTAATGCTAGCCTCAGGAGAACTTTGGGGCACTGCTTCTTTTTCAAGTTCATGAAAGAGTTTGAGTTTTGGCACTAGATCTTCTCCGAAGTTCTGATAGAAATCAGAGGTGAATCCATCAGAGCTTTTCTTAATTGATAAATTTTTATTACTGCTTGAGTTTCATTTTCTGTTATTGAATTGTTCAAGGCACTTAAACACTCTTGGTTCAGTTTAAGTAACTCATTTATCTAGGAATCTGTCCATTTCTTCTGAATTGTCCAATTTTTTGAAGTACAGATTTGCAAAATAGTTGCTAATCGTTTTCTGGATTTCAGCAGGCCTATTATGATTTTAGGTTTTTGATTTCTAATTGCGCATTGATTTGGCTTCTTTCTTTCTTTCTTTCTTTCTTTCTTTCTTTCTTTCTTTCTTTCTAGTAAGATTAGCTGAGAGCCTATTATTATATTTTATTTATGTTATTATTATTATTATATTTTAAATCCTAACACACAATTAGCTGTTTTCTAACACTGTAGCAAATCATTGTCATTATTACTTTTTTTTATATATAGGCCAATATGTGCTAACTTAGTTCATAAAAGGTCCCATGGTTATTTGGTGAAGGAGGAATACAGTTTACTGCCTTTAGGGAATGAATTTCACTAGACAGTGCTGTCTGAGGAAAACTGTCAGCTCTTAATAAGACTTTCTAATGGTCTGTCTTTGGGCAAAAGTTTTCATTTTGGAACAATAAGCATGCATCTGTCATTACTAATTGATTGATGTAATCGACCTTTGTGACCTCATATAACTCGTAGCTTGCAAAGAATTCTATTAGACTATTCCAAACAACATTCTCATTCCAAACATGTTGTTTGGATTCCTGTTGGAGTCCCTTATAAAAACAAAACAAAACAAAACAACAGCAACAAAAAACATTAGCTATAAGGGAACAAATTAATTCCATTTCTCTTCTGAACTACTTGAGAAGTATATAAAAAACTTAGATAAGATTCAAACATTGACTCCAGATCCTGGGCTTGCAGCTCAGGGTAAAGTTCTTGCCTGGCATGCATGAGGCCCTAGGTTTAATCACTGTGCCAAAAGACAAAAATGCCAGCTTTCTCAAATATCAACTCTAATGCTGGCAAAAGTGATTCAGAATCTTGTATTCGATGTAGACCTCCTGTATGTTATGTCCTTGAATTGAGTCCATGCACCGAGATGTAGATTTTACAGTTATACACCAGTCACCCATAGGGCCAGGAGCTGTCCTGGGAGAGAAGTAAAATAAAAAAGAATTAATTGCTCTTTGTGCCAGAAAAGGAAAAGCGTTTAGAGAGAACATGGTTTGAACACAATAGGCAGTATCTTCTCAGCCTAAGTAAATGTGGAAGAGAAGATGGAAGAGGAAGAAGAGAGACAATGAAGGAGGTTTTCTTCTAAAGGATTATAGGGTTACGGGTGAGTTTAAGGCAGGGGTGTTGGAAAAAGAGTCTCAGCTTTTCCATTTCATCACTAGGAAACACACTTTGCACAAGGGCAATAATTTATTTAAAACTCCCTTCTTATGATAAAGCTCTTCTTGGTTGTAAATTGAAGCTGCATCTTCACAATCCCATCTTCTGGCTCTTGCTCTCTCCTAACATTCATGTGATAAGTCTTCAACTTATTTTCAGAAGAAGTGAAATTCTTAAGCATATTGTTAATAATTTTCTTTCCTAGCCTCCACTGAGCAGTTCTTACTTCTGTGGGTTCTGAAACGTACATCTTATATTTTTACCTGCCAAGCATCTATGCCTCTGTCTACTCTTTCTTGTTAATGGTCCTCTATTTTGCATTTATGGAACCTTTCTTTCCTGCCTGAGCTATTGAACTGAGTGTGCTGTGGTTTGAATGTTTGTGTCCCTGTCAAGATTCATGTTGAAACTTAATCCCCAGTATGATATTATTAAGAAAAGGGGCTTTAGAAGGTGGCTGGATCAAGACACCTGCCACCTTCACAGTTGGAATTAATGTCTGATGAAGAGCCTGGAGGGAAGTACACAGGCTACTTTTCTCTCACCATTCAAAGATGTTCATTCAAGGTACCAGCTTGGAAGTGCAGGCTGGACCCTCAGCAGATACCAGATCTGTTGCTACCTTGATCTTAGGCTTTCCAGCCTTGAGAACTTGAGACATATATTCTAGTATTTAAAATCAGTAGCACAAATGACTAAGGCAGGCACAGTTAAACAGTTCTTCCTCTTCCTGCTTTGCTCCTAGCTCCAGGAATGCATAGTTGAGCCCATGCAGCGTCAGTAGATTTGAAATCATCCATCAGGAGCTCATGAAATATTTCACTTCCAGGGAAATAGTTGCATGCTTAGAATATTTATGTTTTGCTGTCCCATAGCATCAAGCACCAAGAGCGTTCCAAATATGTGATGGATGCCAAGTTTAGCATCCAGTTAATTTTCAGGAAGATTTAGACATTCACTAAATCCGTCTTCATCTACACCTACTTGCTGTCATCAAAGAGACCTCTAAAATGGCCAGATAGAAATTTGTTCGTAGTTTATTTCTGGATCCTCTGTATCACACACAGATCGCTATGAATATTCATGCAAAGTCCTTCGTGTTGTGTGCAATTGCCATAGCAAAGGTGATTGTTCTGTCCCATAAAATAAAATGAAGTAATCTATGCATTCTATTGGATTTTTGAAAATTACAGCGGATGATGAAGTTTTTGTATTGCCCTCTTTATTTTCCATAATTAAGAATGTAATTTATTTAGGAAACTGTACTGGCCACTTAGTGTTTCTGCATTACTCAAAGTAATTGTTACTCAGAGCAGTTCTTTATTGCCTGCACTTAGAGTTTTATTTTTCTTTTGTTGTGCTTTCTGGGCTTTGTTCCTAGCAGGCCTGACAAATTGATAGGCATCAGGTACCAAAGTATTTGCAATTAAAGCAAAGTGCTAATAAAGGTCACCTGTTCCAAGAAGGAGCCTGCTTCACAAAACCTACTTAAATCAATACCTATTGTGCACGGGGTGTGCTCCACATTGCAACTCCTTTCCTCATCAGGCTTTAAATATTTTTCAGCTAATTTAAGACAAATAAGAATTGCAAGTGTTAATCTTTAGCATGAACATATTTCCTTACTTGTCAAATACGCTTTGAAATTCATCTCTCTGATATAAACAGAGTCAGAAGTATATGTACCTATTTTAGCTCCCATCTCATTTATTTAATTGAAGGAATATTTATTGAATATTTCTTAAAGCTGGGGACATGAAGATGCCAGGGTGGTGATGATAACTAGTGTGATTAGTTCCACAACAGAGGAAGGTAGTGAGTACAGGAGGAGCTGTGATCAGTTCCATCTTGTAAGACAGAATGTTTAGGCTTTGGAAAGGAGGTGTATTTTAAGAGATGAGTAGGCGGAGTCTTCTAGAAAGCAAGTAGAAGAGCCTATCAGTTAGAAGGAGCAGGTTATGCAAAGCAAGGTAGCACCAGGCAATCTTTTTCATTTCATATGAACAGTTTGCTGTTTCAAATGTAAGGTGTGAGGTGGGAGACCTGGGAGTCCAAGCTGGGGGATTCAGTCACAAAAGGCCTTCTCTTCTACCTAACGTCTTGGAATTTTCCCTCCATTAGGAGTAAAAAGAATTTTAGAACATGGAAGTGACATAATCCACATTATATTTAGGAAGACTTCTCTGGAAGCCATCTGTGAATTGGTATTACCTGGTAATTCTAAGGGGATATGTAGCCAGCAATCAACTATTTACAAGCCATGTCTAGAACAGCATAAATACTTGAAATCCTTAGACAATATCTATTGAAGTAGTTAAAGTTTTTAGTGAAAATTATATGTCATACAAGTAGGTATCATGCTGGGTCCAATTCCACAGCTGCTAAGTAATCATGTGGTATTGGAAAAGTCTCCTAACTCTTCTTGGCCTTGGTGATTTTCTTCTATTTTCTTTCTTGACATATGAGGCAGTTGGAGTAAATGTTCTGAAGTCCCTTAGAGGCTAATATTTTATACATGTCATCCAGAGGATTGAGTTTCCTTCTACATTATATCTCTTTAACAGAATTTAAATGGCAAACAGGATTTTCTCTTGTACTACCAATAAAGAATACGAGAGATTGTACCTCTAAAAATAAAAAGATAGCCACTTAGATTAAAAGACACCTCCTGGGTCTCTTTTGGGGACTTCTCTGACAGTTGGTGTGCTTCTATAAACCTGAAATTTCACATCTTGGGTTCCAAATGGACGTTTAAAATCTGAGTAGACTGAAGGCAAAAATTATATTCTAGTTACCTTTGTGTCTAAACTATTCTTAATGAATTTTCTTTTCAAAGAAGCCAGCGGAAGGAATTTTTACTCTTTTGGTTGGCTTTCTCTGTGCTCATCATGTTCCTGTACATCTACTTCTTTGTTTTTTTCCTAATTTTTCACTTATTTCTAGAACTAGAGATGCTATAGAAAAGGTGGTGAAATATCTGTTCTGTGTCATTGAATTGGGAGGAAGAGAGTTGTTCCCATGGAGAAGTAAGCTGACAAAGATGGCCTCAGAGAATCACATGCTCAGAAACACTTCACCTCATACATTAGCATATTTTAGGGTTCAGTTCATTGGTGTATAGATTGGGCCACATGCACAGTCACTGTGAGCCTTTTGACCTGCATGATATAAATTCTGATGTACACTACTTGAGTTTTGATGTCAGTGTCCTGACCTTTAGTACCAATGCAAAGTAAAAGGACATGATGTGCTCTATGAAGATTGAAACCAGGAAACAGAGATCTAGGAGGTACTTAAAAACCATTTTTAAATGATCATAGTGACAAAAGGTTTACACATTTTCTTTTATTAATTTTAATGAGAAAGAAATAGCAATGAGATAGTTTCAAAATAGGTTAATAGGACAGTTACAATAATTAATACATTGCATATTGTTATCTTCAAAATAGTTATTCAGAGTACAAGATGCAGACATGACATCTTGTCTAAACACTATTAGTACAAATCTTTCTTCTCACTGAGCTAAGAGAAAGTAGCTATATATCTATCTTATTTTTTCACTGTGAAATGGTCCTTCATTTATATCCTCCCTTGCTTATTTTGTTTTGTCAGAGATGGGTATTCCATTGTCATTCAAATATTGTAGATGCATGAATTCAGCAAAATAACCCAATATAATCCAATAGTCCATAATAGTAGTGGAATATTAGCAGAACTGGCAATGTCAGAAGTTGTTGACTTCATGTTTTCAATAGCATTTGCATTTAAAAACAGATTTGCATTGAAAACAGGTTTTTACAGGGGAGACTAATGCACCTAAATATTGTGTGATTGTAAAATTCATATTTAGTATCCTCACTGTTTATTTCAGGTGTTTCTATAAGGCTTAGAAAAAAAAATAACCACAGCTTCTTTTACGCAGATTTGCATAGTTTGCATATGATTTGCATAATTTAATGTCAAAATGAACAGAATCTTCTTCAGTCTTTGCAACTTTCTCATCAGGGTCTTCTGGCTTTATTTTTCCTGCTAAGCGATAAGCCGTGTTTCTTGATTACATTTACTTTCTCTTTTGTTTCTAAGACAAAATCCCTGTAGTTGTAGGAAATCCAGTCTTTGCTCTAATATAGTGGTATTCCAGTGGGCAGTTGGCTTAGGTTGATTTCCTCATTCTAGTGTTTTGGGCATTGATCTGTGGACTGAAGTGCACTGCATCGAGATGTAGTGTCAATAGCTTCATTCATGTGGAATACATAGCTTCCACTGAGGAAAAGCATGCTGGTTCATAAAGGCAGAGAGCGCTAGAATACACCAGGTAAGAGCAGGAGCGCTAGGTGCACACTGCACAGATATGAACTCCAGCTCTGATACCTGTCAGTTACATAACCCTGGGCAGTTAGGCTCTCTGCCTCAGCAGAGGGGGTGGCTGTAACTATGTTCTGGAATTTGTTGTAAAAACTAAGTGGATATATCCATTTTTAAATTTAATTTTATTTTTATTGCATTTAATAAGAAATAACAATGTGACAGTTTCAAAACATGTTAGTAGTATTTGATACAGTGCATATTGTCCTCCTAGTAGTAGTTATATAGAGCACAGGATGTAGACATGATAATTTTTCTAATCATTAGTGTACAAAAGAATTTGTTCTCATTAAACTAAGGGAAAGTAGTTGTGTACATAATCCAATGTTCCATAATTGCAGTGGGTTATTGGCAAAACTGGTAATGTTGGAAGCTGTTGATTTAAGCCTTTTATAGCTCAGCCTACTAATCTAGCTTTACATTTTAAGCTTAGATTAAAATTGTATCTCTTAGAGCTTGTTCTTTTGAGAAACAAGCTCAGTATTTACAGTATGGAGCAGAACTACAGTGGCTGCCTGCAGAATCAGGGTGGAAACATACAAAAAGGCCCCTGCACACCGGGCGCTGGAGCACTGGGTCAGAAGCTGGAGATCGTGAGTTTGCTGAAGACTGTGGTGCATTTCCCCTGGGAAACCTGGAGGGTCTGCGCTGCAAGGGCAAAGGGGCTGGAGATGAATGCGCAAAGGTGATGGTGAAGGTGGCTTTTCCAAAGCAGCAGCCTGGGAGACTTCCTTCTCCTTTTCCTTCTTATTTTATCTAGGCCTTCCACTAGTGCTGCCCACAGCCAGGGTGAGTGCTCCCTGTTCACCTTGAGGGCTCTGTCTCAGTCATCCCCAGACACACCCAAAAGTGTGCTCCCCTCATCCTCTCCGTATTTTTTAATCCATTCAAGTTGACATCACAATTAGATGTCATGAAGGTATTAAAAAGTACTGCTGCTACCATTATTTGGGTCTTTACTTGTTCATTTTCAGCTTGGTATCAGAAAGGGAGAGGGGAAGAGGACTCTGAAACACGTACAGGTTAAGTGGTAAAAATGGCTGAAAGAAAGAAAGAAAGAAAGAAAGAAAGAAAGAAAGAAAGAAAAGAAAAAGGATGGCTCTAGGAGGACTGGCCAGATAGCTCAGTGGACTAAGGTACCTGCTTAGGCAGTCACAGGGCTGAGGTTCAGGTATGCCCAGCCAGCCCCACCCCTGGGGCAGGCTGAGATGGCAATTGAGACTGGGCATGGTGATGCGCGCCTGTAATCCCAGTGCTTGGGAGGATGAACACAAGAGGAGTACTACATGTCTGATCTGTGTAGTGAGGCCCTGAAGAATGGCTCTAGGCAGGAAAATGTAGCTATATAAAGCTAACCTGCCTTTAGTTAATCTCTGCCTTGTCGTTAATAGTAGGCAATAAGCCCAAGGCAAAATATACAAAACTCCAAACATTTGTTATACTATATTCGATTTAAAATGTGCTAAAAATAGTTGAAAATTTTGTTTCCTAAAAATGACTAAAATGTCCATAGCCTCCTTTATATGCAAAACAGGAAATAAGCTTTCTTCTCTTTTTCCTTCAGTTATATATTTTATCAGTGAATATAATAATGCCTCTTCTGAATATTAGCTCCCTGGATTCAGTGATCTCTTGCAGCATTTTGAGGAGCTATCTTTCTTTCCTCACATGACTCTTCCACCAAAAAACAATCTGTGCTGGCTTTTGCCTTTCTCTCTTCCAAGCATTTCTGAAACTCTTTGTCCTCTTTTCCTCTCCTCTTCTGTTCTCTTTTTCTCTCCTGACATTTCTCCTTCCTCTTGGTTTTCAGTTGATCCCATTCCTCATATCAGTGCAGCAGAAGGACCTGTCTAACCACAGGAATGTTTTTCTCTGATGAGAAGAACTGGAAAGCTTCTGACCTCATTTGTTTGGAAGCTGCTGTTTTGCAAACATGGTTGCAGAAGCACATTTCCAATGCACTCCCCACCTCCCTACCCAGCTTTATCCAAGCCCACTGGTACTTAGATCTCTCCTCTTTTCTTGTAGACATCACCAAGTTATAAGCCATGTGTGCATCTCCACCTCAAGGTGGAGAACTGGACTCAATAGATGAGCACAGTAGTGAGTCTCAGGGTTCCTAGAATTTATTTTATAGTGACAATGATTTATTGTACTTTCTTATAATCTTTGTGCTCATATGGTTGTAATCAGAATCTTTGGTTTATTCCTGAAGTGTTGGTAATATCTAGGGCTCCTTAGACACTCAAAAAAGTGTCCAGTCTATTGGATAGAGGAAGGAATTATTTGAAATGTACTCAAATAAGAGGAGGAACTTCTTGAAATTATCTTCAGAGGTGAGTAGGTTCTAAAGGGATGTGAGCTGGAGGAGAAATAGGAAGTGGGTAGAAATAAGGAGAGATAAATTCAGACAAATACATGAGCAAATACACACTCAAAAAACAGAAGAACCTATGGGAAAACAAAGCGTTCAGTTTGTGTGAAGCACAGCATTCAAGAAAGAATCAGAGCTCCAGCAAAATAAGACAGATTTAGCCGAGACATACTGAATTTCTCTTTTTAAATTTTTAAAATTAAATTTATGGGTACAGTTTAGGTGTGCATACCTATCACATTCATTATAGGTAATTTGTACATGTATATGAAAGATCTTAGCTGATATACTTAGCTGATGATATTCCTGTGTCTGTAAAATATGCAACTGAAGAGATCTAAGAAGGTTATGTATCCATCTGGAGTAACAGCAAGTCCACAAAAGGAACTAGAGATTTGGGAGTTTTAAGCCATTGAAGGAATAGGAGTAGTTTGGAGAATGGGATAAAATGAAGCTGGATGGATACATGACTGCTGAAAGAGATTATTATGGTACAGTTTAGAGTTTTAAAAGCAGAATTGGGACAAGTTCTAGGATGAGCAAATTCATTAAGATGATGAAAATAACATACACTGTATCTTATATAAACATTTGAAAAATGACTTTGTCATTGGAAAAAAATTCTTCTCAAATACAGTTATCAGCGACACCGTGAGACCTGGATTAGGAGTCTGAGTCTTCTTTTCTAGCTGTCTTGCTTAATTTCTCAAACAACTTTACTCTGAGAGAAAGTAACCCCCTTCACTTCATTTAAGTTTTGGTTTTTCTAAGAAATCTCTAAAAGATGGCTAAGAGCAAATAACTCGGTGACCATGGAGCTTCTCAATGTGCAAAGTTGCCATAGGAATACAATGAAAACATTGGAGAACAGCTACAAGTAATATGTATAAATGTATCTCAAAGCAAATGCTGCAGTTTGTATACTGAATGTTCCCCAGAAGTCTGTATGTTAAAGGATTGGGCCTCAGGATGGTATTATTGAGGGTTGGAATGTGGGGCTCAGTAGGGCACCTCTGGGTCCCTGGGGGCATGTCCATGAAGGGGACTGCAGGGCCCTGCCTCCTTCTCATGCTCTTTAGTCCAGGAGCTGAGCCATCTTCTCTGTCAATCATTCCCTGTCATCACTATCTGTCATGCCCACCAGAACCCCAAGGTGATGGGGCTGCCAGACCTTAGACTGAGATCTCAGTCATCTCAGGTGTTATATTGCCATCATGGAAAGCTGACTGACATAGCAAAAAGATAATGATGAATCAAGCAGTGATTAGAGTTTTCTGCAGGTGCCCTCTAGCCTGTGGTGCAGTTCACTGCTCATCTGGGCACCTTATTGTCATCTGAAGGATGCAAATAAACTTTACACTACTGCTAGTTTGGTGACTGAATATGCTGTTGTCTTGCCTCCAACTTTTGAGAGGAATTCACTTGTATTTTCTCCCATTTCATGCTGCACGGTTATTCACTTTTGTCTTAATGATGCTGTTTTGTACTCTCCCTTCTGAAATTTTTTGAGCAATAATAGACTAATAGACTTTATGGAAAGTGGCTCTTCTTGACTGGTATATTTCTTGTATTATGTCAAAATGATTTGAAGCATGATCAACTTCTGTACATTTTTAACCAGCCATTTATCAGACAGTAAGGAAATGTAAAGAGACACATTTTTTAAAGGCTGGGCCAGAAAACAGATTCCTGGACAAGAGTGTTAATGACATACCTGTCCAAAGTAGATTGAGACTCCTTGGACTGAGGACACATCTGGCCTCTTCCCTGGTATTTTCCCCTCAGTTTCACTCTGTACTGTGTTTCTCTCCTTACTGGTTAGAGGACACAGGAAAGATGACTATAGGCAAAGGAGGCCACCTCTATGAGCAGTGTGACACAGGCAGACCACAGCAGTTTCTAAAATCCTCATTTGTACTGGATCTAACCCTGGTCTCTGCCTGCTCTGCTTAAGAGGGGTTTGGAAGCAATGAAGAGGGGAGTGTGGGGAACAAGGATGAGGAGAAGACAGTATCTTCCTGCTGTGGGGCAGAGTTCAGGGAGAGGAGGATAAGGAAGGAAGTCTAAAAGGAAGTCAGATTTCGGAGATGAAATCTCAAGGAAAAGCTATAGTCCCAGAAAACAGACACTTAGCCTTTGTCACAACAAAACAATGACCTGACATTGTCCTTTCCACTACTGCCCAAACCAAATGCTGTCTTCAAAGTGAGAGCGGAGGAGGTTGGGGAGGAGAAGCAACCCTTGAACTCCTCGTAGAGGTTAGCATTTCTTTACCAGTTCATTCACTATGTAGTACTTTTTGTTTAGTATTTATTTGTGCAGGTATTGTTCTAGGCACTATGTGCAAATATATGGAAAGTCAGAAAGAGGTTGAGGAAAAAATTGAAATTTCGATACTTAGTTCTGGATTTAAACAAAGAAAGGGAATGCTTAATCTATTTTAGGGTCGATTGTTGTATAACGTGTGTGGGAAGTTTCTATACCACCACCTGGGAGATGTTGAGCTCTTCTATTCCTTTCTTTCTATATATTTGTAAAAGTTTATTACTATAGTGTGTTGAATTACCAAAGATTTGGAAATATTCCAAGTCCATTTTCATTCTAAATTAAGAAACTGTTTGGGAGTTAGATCAATTTTTGTCTTAGCAATTTGCTTAAAACGACTCTATGACTTGGGGTCTTTGGCACACTGGCTGAGGTATGCCAGGTTATTTGGCAAGATTTGTGTCTACCCATGCAGTCAGACAGACACACGCTCAGCTGTGGAATAAATCCAAAGCTTTCTTTGGACTGGAGACCCACTGACCTGCTGAGGTTGTGGGTGACAATCACTTACATACACTAGTTTCATTGCATACCTGGCAGTGGATGGATAAGATGGTTAGTCTGTGGCTCTGTGTTTGTTGAGAGCAGATGTGAGTCATTCTAACAGAGCGTGAAGTTTCTGGACTGCCAGAGAATTAGCTGGAGAGTACCAGCACACAGGGACGTCCTCATGCTGTCGTAGGCCCGGGGAGCTTGGCGCCAAGTGAAGCTTTCTGGGCCAGGCTTCATGCACACTGGGCCAGAGTTTGCCACTGCTAGTTGGCAATGAGCCAAAACCAAGGTGAAAGTGTATGTTTTGGAGCATGTGTAAAGCCTTATTTTTACCCAATTTGTTATTTCTTTGTATAATAAGCCACCTATAAGTAGCTACAGATAAGTGCTAATTTTAAGTGAATTTCTTTATTACTAATAGCCAGCCAATTCAAACAATCTGCTCTAGTTGCATCTCTTTTTGGTGCAGTTTAGAAGGTTTCACATCCAACTGATGATAGAATTTGGAAATTCCTTCCTAAATACCAGGAGTAAAGAGTGTGCAGGAATACCAACATGAAAATGTACAGTTAGTAACTGAACGCAGTATCTCATAATACATTTCCTGCTCCCTGTGGAGAATCCCTCAGTAAAGATAGAGAGTTCGAACAGCAATAGGTTCTGCCTTCATTTCAGCAATTCAGTGTAATCTCTGTATTCTTCCTTGGTGGAAAAAATGGGGGGCGGATTTCCAGCAGGGCAGCAAATTCTGCAGGGTTGGCCTGGAACGCTGGACAGCTCCTCCCCAGCCCAGACCTTGTCCAGTCTTGGTGCTGCTTGCTTTGTGTTTAGAATAGGTTAGTATCCTTCTAGAGTGAATCTGTATTAATCATTCACTCGCACTTGGTTTTCTTTCACTGGGTTCCTATTTTTGTCTTGCTTATTTTGTATTTTTGTAGAACTGCACTGTTTGGAGACATGAGTCCTATGTGTTTTATTTCCTTACTTTGTTCCAGTTATAAAATCTGCTCTCATTAGCAGAGATCAATTTTGCTCTAAACTTCAAATAATAGTAGCCCTTAATTTTTAGCAACTCATCATGACCATTTTGACATAGGGTATACTTTTATGGAACGTGTGCTCATTTGAATACTTATCTATGCTGCTGTGCTGAAATATGATTAGCTTCGAGCTAGGGCAACTGACTGTTTCTGAACATAACATACTCTTGAAAATGAAGGCAAAAACTGAAATTCTCCTAAATCATTGTGGGAAGCCGGCCAAATAGCTCAGCAGATTAAAGCACCTACAAGCAGGCACAAGGGCAAGGGGTTCAATCCCTGGGCCTGCCGTGCTGGTCCCTTCCCCAGGGAGCACTGAGATGGCAATTGAGACTGGGTGTGGTGGCACGTGTTTGTAATCCCAGCTCTTTGGAGGCTGAGAACAGGTGGATCACTACAAGTCCAATCTGGTAGTGAGACCTTGAACACCCTGCAGACCCTTCCCTAAAAAAATACAGAAGAATAAAAAATAAACATAATAATGATTGTGGGACTTGCAGATTTTGAGGTGGTCTGGGGGTGGGATACAAAGCTAGTGCTAGAGAGCTGAAATGCATTCTAAAATCCCAACTACTCCTCTGAAATACTCTCTTCATTGATACATTTAGCTACCTGATTATATCCTTTATTTTTTCACTGCTGCTGAACGTAGATTGACAAGCTTAAGTCCCATCATTTTCTGATTGAAAGCTAGGAATGGCTGCTTTTGAGAGAGCTAAGAATTCGCTTCTTTGTCTCTCCTTTGTAACATGATTTTGATGAGAACTACATCTCTTATCATTAATTTTAGCATATGAATTGATTGACTGTTGTTTCACTTTGCTTAAAAGGAAAGGGGAGTGAAAGAAAGTGAGATTTAAATAATTGCACACAAAAGATGCACAGTACAGGCAGCCTGAGTGTCACTGTTGGGCCTCACAGCTGGCTGGCCCCACTGTCATGCGATGGCCTGAAATGGTCACCAGGCAGTTTATGTTCCAAATCCACTTTCAGGAAAAGAGCTTTGTTTAGGGATATATTAGTGCAAATGGGAATAATATCAAAGTCTAAAAATTAAAACAGTGTGATGTGTTCGTGTGTTAAATAGGGCCATGATTGTTAAATAAATGGTCCGGAGTTTAAAAACTCCACTGATTGTGAGGAATAGAAAGGGCGATTCTCCCTTCCACTTGTTTTGTCTAATTATTCATTTTAGCAGTAACTGAAATGACATTAGAAGCAGCACAAATCTAAAAGACAAGAATGACAGGCATTCCAACTATAATTTTAGTGTTACTGCTATCCTCAATGTGAAAAATATTTTGGTGGTTCTTAGGACCATTATCTTATGCATCCTGCATATAAATGCACGGTTCTGCTCCTGCCATGTTTCTTCTCTTTTTTGTTTGCAGTCATTTTGTTGTTTAATGCTTAATTCTTTAGTTTCCATTCAGCTGTGTTATACCTTTCCATTTTTATTTCTTATTTTGAGTTCTTACACTAGGAAGACTATATGATATTCACACATGTAGGTCTGGTTTATTTCATTTATGAGTATATGTTCAAGATACATCCATTTATATATGAAGTCTTCTAGTTTATCATTCTTTATAGCTGAGTAATATTCGATTGTATAAAAATACCACATTTTTTCAGCTATTCTTCAGATGATGGGTATTTTTATTGTTTCTAAGATGTGGCTATCACAAATTGTGCTGCTATTTACATAGGTGCACAGATATCATTATGGTATGATGTTTTCAGTTCTGGGAAATTTTCCAGTAGGGGGACAGCAGGATTGAATGGGATTTCCAGTTCTAGTTTTTTAAGGAGCCTCCACACCACTTTCCATAATGATTGCACCAGTCTGCATTCCCACCAGCAGTGGAGAAGGGTTCCTTTTTCCCCACAGCCTCTCCAACATTTGTTATATGTTATATGTTATATGTTGATTTTTTTTTATGATAGCCATTCTTTCTAGGGCGACATGGTACCTAAGTGTTGTTTTAATTTGCATTTCACGGATGGCTAGC